>JANHFT010007078.1:8171-19147 GCA_032467955.1 Pseudoxenodon macrops | reverse complement strand
TCTCTCACCACCACAATGAGCTTGGTGTCCTTTGACATAGAGGAGATGCGAGCTGGTGCTTCCTTAGTGACAAAATAGCTGGGCGTCTTCTCCATGGTGATCTGGCCATCAAGAGTTCTTGGCATCAGTTCCCTAATGAAAAACAGAAGAGAGAATTTGCAGAGCTGTACATTTGTACATGCCTATCTTCAGCTCAATCATAGAAAACAATGGAACTCATATATGGGATGTCAGCTATGGAAGAAATTTTAAAACATTTGAGCACAAGTTTCTTTTTTAATGAATAAGGTGTATTTTGAGTTGAGATCAATTCTTAAATCCATATTATTCTGATGGTCTCTCAGGTTAGATTCCACTTAGCTTTTTGAGTTCAACCACAGTTAGTGACTGAAACAATATCTTATCAACAAATATTGTATTAGACAAGATAATTCATGGAAAGTTGGAACCCCATTTATAGGAATCCTCATTTGTTCTGTAACATGGAAATATTGGTAAATGGCAGACCAATTGGTGTATATATAGATTAGGGTCAGGAACACTAAATGGCTTCTCTAATTGAATGTGCATTTGAGCATTACATCCAAATTCAGCATTCTGGTCACTTCCACATCACATTCGTTAGTTTACAAATTTGAGACAATAGAAGGAAGGACTTTTTTTAAAGTTTAAAACATTTAAATGATCTTTGGAAAAAAGTGCCTATGAAAATTATTCTTGTGCAAGAGTCTTGTGAGCTATTATTTTCCTATGTGTATTATTCAATTATACAGTACTATATCAAAAGGTCCCATCACATTTCAAAATTACTTCATTCTAATATAAGATTATACAGGCAATACCTTTATCTCATCATGCAATCTAGCATTGGTTTCCTAAACTCATGAGACTAAGCATTGGTAGGACCATTTGTTTAAGAGAAAGATCTACAACCGTCACCTGTTAAAAATAAAGCTAACAAAAAAAAAGGTCCACCATAATCCAGCTCCTCCAAATCAGATTTCCCCAGAAAATTGACCATAAGGTCAGATACAGGCAGGTTGAACATTATGTACTCTTATGAATAAGAACCATTTACCGAGTAAATAGCAAAGAATGGTTATGTTTACAAGTGGATTTACATGGAGAATTGAACCTTCTAGCTGGCATTTTGGCTGCACAATGATCTGTTTCACACTCTGAAGAAATTTGGCTTGTTGGCAGACTGAAACCACCGACTCTATATTGTTGGGAGCCACTAGGAGTGTTGTACCACAACCCTGGAGAGATTGACTAATGACTTGGGCATCTTCCATAGACATAAGGATGCGTGGACTAGTGGCATCTGGATTTAATTGGGGGAAAAATGCCACTAAAAACAATCAGGGCTACAGAAATATTTCGGCAAGAGCAATTTTGAAATGCCATTTGCCCAAATGGCCGTTTGTTATTTTAATGTTTGTAGGCTAGTAGAGGATGCATTGGCTTAATTACTTATTTAAGGAAGATAATTCCTCTAAAGAGGAATATTTTTTTGGCTGCATCTATTAATTCAGCATTCAATGTTGAAATCCATGTTCACTTGGCTATTTCAAAACTCAACTTAGAATATTGAAACTTGCACCAATGTTTCACATACTGAGAATCATCCCCTATTTGACAAAAGTCTGTCCTACATGCACTACTTTCAAGCAATGTAATGACATACATATATGTTGAATGGATGTCTATATAATTATATTATATAGAGCTTTCACTATATAATGTAACTGTGTATAAACTGTTGATTGTGTATTAAGCACTTGGTGTTCTTTAAATAGTTAGATGTGAGGCCAGCAGCCATCTGAAACTTCTACCTGAGAGTGTGGGAAGCCATGGAGATGACCTTGGAAAAACTATCTAGAATCCATTAAAGAGGTGCATAAGCACGCTTTGGGTTCAAAGTACGGAGAAAAGTATTAGAAACATACTCAGGCTGGCTATCCTCCTGAGTCCCTAGGGTATAAGAGGAAAGGAAGAGAAAATAGAATCACTTGTAAAATTTTGTTACCATGGGCTTTCACAATAAAGTATAGTACTAGTTTTCTTGTGAAATCTATTCCCTGATTTGGTCAGGGCTGAAAGAAAATCAGTCAAAGCTTTGAGTTGGTCCATCAGTCACATCCAATGAACTTGTTGACTAACCTGGCACTAAAAGATATTGATGCCCGACTTGACCAGCTTCATTCCACAAAAACAAACTTCATGGAAATAGCAAATTTATGTATCTTCCCAATAGATTATGGATTTGTTATCCAGGGCATACAGCAAGGATGAAATCCAGCAGGTTCTGACAAGTTCTGGAGAACTGGTAGTAGAAATTGTGAGTAGTTCGGAGAACCGGTAGCAGAAATTTTGAGTAGTTTGGAGAACCGGCAAATACCACCTCTGATTGGCTCCAGAGTGGGGAGGGAATGGGTTTTTTGCAATATCCTTCCCCTTGGAGTAGGGAGGGAATGGAAACTTTGCAGTATCCTTCCCCTGCCATGCCCACCAAGCCACACAACACCCACCAAGCCACGCCCACAGAACCTGTAGTAAAAAAAATTAGATTTCACCTCTGGCATACAGTATGTATAGTTTAGTTCTGGAATGGGCATTAGCCATTAATACCCAAGGGCGTGCATTCAGCAAGATAGCTGTAGTATACACACACACAGCTGCATACAATATGATAGCTCCTCTTAACCTAACACCTTTCATTTCTCTTCCCCATGCTGGGCAGTTTTTATTTGTTTGCTGTTTTGCAGTGGCTGATGGTGATTTACTGAATGGAAAATTGTCTATAGACTTTTCAGCTGACGAAGAAAAGAGCAGCGGTAGGCAAGCTTGTAAACAGCACAGATTTAGCTTCCATGTGGATGCCCTTGGGCACATTGAACAAAGAGTAACATATCACCGCATACTGGTGCAGCAGGCCCATTTTTGAATGCACTCACAAATAGACATATAGTAGTTGTTTATTCTGATCTTTAGTTGCCTTATCCTTAACCTAGCCATAATTCTCAGAGCTTGTTTTTTTTTTTGCTGTTAAGTATGTGCCAGAGTAAACTCCAACATACACACATGCACACTTCTGGTAGAAGTTGCAGCCTACAGAATGACACTCAGTTCTCTGTTCAAATTGCCAAGTTCCAACAGCTGAGGTCTCATTTGTGGAAACATAATAAACAACATGTATAAACCACACGGTATTTTCACATATTAATTTCTGCAGTTTTGCTGATTAAAAAGATGGTACTTATGGAGTATCTGCAGATGGCCTGTCACTATCAAACCAAAGATGTTCTATGGTGACACATTAGACACATTCAGATTAGAAATAGGAGCAAGGAAAAGTGTATTGATTCACATTTCAAGAAGCATCCTCATTCACAGCCAATATATAATCTGGAACACAATCATCCTTTAGTTTTTAACATTTCTCTGGAAGTCAATAACACTCTTGTATCAGCCACCTCATACTGAAGATTGTGACTTAGATTATAATAAGAATAAGTGACAAAGTCAAGAAATTAATGAAAGAAATATTTGAAAAGCTGCATTTCTGTGGAACTAAATGAACTATTGAATTCTTCAATAGAACTGAATGAAGGTGGCGTGGCCATGAGGGATAGAGGAATGTATTCAGGAAAATTAAGCTGTAGGTTTCCTTATCAATGAAAGAGCTACAAAGTATGTTAGAAAGAATGAATTGATGTCCACTAGGTTGCTGAATTGTGGCCTTTGAACTATGGTTCTGGAGAAGATTTCTGCAAGTCCTTTGGACTGCAAGGTGATCAAACTGGTCAGTCCTAGAGGAGATCAACCATGACTACTCTTTAGAAGGCCAGATACTTTGGCCACCTAATGAGAAAAAAGATTCACTGGAGAAGAGCCTAATGCTGGGGAAGATTGAGGGTAAAAGAGGAATGGGATGACAGAGAATGAGGTGGCTGGATGGAGTCACTGAAGCAGTAGGAGTGAGATTAAATGGACTGCAGAGGATGGTAGAGGACAGGAAGGCCTGGAGAAACATTGTCCATGGGGTTGCGATGGGTCACATGACTTCACAACTAACAACAACAAGAAAGGTTGCTGTAGGTGCAATTAAAAATACAAACCCATAGGTAGGTGATATCTACATGATAAACTGCAGTAAATGATGGTGATGAGGGAGATGAGCAGTTTAGAAATATGAAATATAAACAAATAACAGATGAACCAAATATGAGTGGTGGAAAAGTGTGCAATATTATGAAGGTATGCAATCCAGGGGGAATTATTCTGTTTGATGACATGAATGAGTAGGTAGAAATGACATAAGCAAGAACTGTGTAGAAAAAGTGTGGGGCCATTTACAAATCCAAGAATGGTGACTGTTAGGAGTAGAGCTGGCATAGCATGGACTAGTTCCCAGATTAGTGAGAACATTACATCAATAAATCTGTGCTGTAGGGCCAAATATCTATTCATGTGGAAAGATGAGATGAAAAAAAAACCTAAAATTTCAACTCTGGAGGACTGATATGCATTGAAATATAAAATGGTTTAATTGTTTGAAATTTGAATTTTAAAAACTTAAATGTATCAATTAAAATATGTAGCAGTCTTTGAATGACTCTTATTTTAATAACTTCTGTTCTTTCCAGCTTCTTTCCCAAAGTTGCATAAGCATTTTAGCTATCTTTCAATATTCATATTAGTCTGGTAGACAATTAGAAATATTTACCTCCATACATTTGGAAACATTCATCATCATCATTTTTTCTGGGTATTCCAAGGAACTAAAGAAAAATGCAAAATCCTAAACTCTGCAAATGTTCTTGAGTAACTTCGCTCTTATAAAAATATGTGAGATTTTTAGAATGCATTTATTCATTTTTTTAAAAAGTCTGATTGTTAAAGGGAGTTAAGCAAATTCATTTATCCTATTTTATAATCTAATCAAGGACAGGTATACCTTCAGATCACCATACAGGTAATACCTGGCATATTGGGGCTGTCATGTCTCTTCACACTAAACTTCCTGCAGAAGACAACTGTGACTTTTTGTATTTCTTATAACCATCCTTTAGAGAAAAGACAGCTGGTCAGTGACAGAATAAAGTTTTGTTTTATTTTATTTTATTTTATGTGGCAGGTCAAGCTCTGGATTTGGTTTTGTCCATTGGAGTTCCAAAAGTGGGAAAGTTTACAACTTTTTTCTGGACGGACCATTTCACTGAGATTTAGGCTTGCAGTGACTATTGTTTTTTGCAGGAGTGGAGTGGTCCATCCCAAAAGGTTCCAAGGTTTTTTGGTCTAGTATGCAGGGGTGGGTTCTAACTTACCTCGCCGCCAGTTCGCTGACACCCGTGCCGTGTGGGCGTGCCTCGTGGATGTGCGCATGCACAGTAGAAAAAAAATCTGAAAAATCCCCCCCCAAAAAAGGCCAAAAACAAGATGGTGATGCATGCGCAGTGCCAGAAACTTGGCTTCTGCGCATGCGCATAAGAAGATTTTTTTTTAAAAAAAGATGGTGGCGTCCACGGACCAGAACCAGCTCCAGTAGAAACCCACCTCTGCTAGTATGGCTTGTCAAACATTTTGTTGCAAAGAACAGCAGGACATCCACAGTGCAGAGTGACTTCATTTCCTGGGTCTACATCTCAGTGGAGGACAACGAAGCCAGGTTCTTCCCCAGCAGAGGTGATATTTGCCGGTTCTCCCAACTACTCAAAATGTTCGCTACCAGTTCTCCTGGAATCTCCTGTCCCCCAGCCCCTTATTTCATGACATATAATTCAGTTAGCTACAGCTCTATACTGTAGAGTAAAGACAATAATTTAATGGTATGGTTATTAGGCCGAGTTATGACATTCATGATGTAATTTCTAAAATTTGATGTAATTTTGACTAAAAAATTCTTTTTGGTCCTTCCAGCTCCTAGTTTCTGCCAGGAAAGTGTACATAACAGAACTCTCCAGAAAGCAACCTAGCCAGACATTGTGTAGTTAGTTAGGTGTGTTTTTTCAGGAGATGCTTTGCTGCTCATATGACAGTGTGTTAAATATGAAAGCTGTTTGTTAATGCAGAGTTATCAAGGTTGTGGGTTTGTTATTTTTTGCATATGTGGGCAGGAGGAAGTAAAATGAAAACATGTTCCCACCAACACTGTGAGTCAACAACACTCTAAAAAGGAAGAAAAAAGGGGCGGAGATGGGCAGGTCTGATGAAAGCCTCAATTCACTATGGATCATGGCTTCCTGGTGCCTTTGCTATTACCTCATAGGCTTCGCTGCTTCCAGAATTTGTTCATTTGTCCATAATGTACATTACAAGCAACACACACAAATGCCAAGATTATAGTGTCTATTTAGGAGAAGAAAATCAAAGGATTTTTCAGTTGCTAAATAGATAAACAGATGGCTGTCTGGGCAAATATCTGAAGATAACTCCCACATATTATGATGGCTGGTTGCATATAAACTAAGCATTAGAAAATTCTCTCTGTGTGTGTGTGTGCATGTGTGTGCATTTGCATAGACATGCAGACAAAACCACACAGAACCACAGACATATATAATTACAGTGCAATTCTATCCTTGTTTAAACATAAACAAATGTCACAGATGTCACATTATTTCATTCAATGATCTCATTTAAAACTGTATTCTCATTTCAGTTTCATGGATAAGGAAAAAAAGTATTTCTAAGAACCGATCCGATTGGGGCTCTGAACAGCCAAACTAGAAGCTGTGGATCTTCTCATTGATCTTCACTTCACTGAGCTCCTTGTCCACTCTTTATTCTGTGTTCCTATTGCCTCCCCTTTGGAAGGGGCTAATGGCACAACAACATCATTAAAGAAAACCCAGGAAAATCAGAAGATAAATCATGCAGCCTCTATTGTTCTGCATGCCTTATATACTATTACATTCATTAAGCTGACTGTAACAAGGCAAATGAAATGAGAGTTGAGGTCTCAGGGAAGCAGGACCATTTATAGCATATATTAAAAAAAGAAGTCAATTTCACAAGTGCATTAGTGAAATGGAAGTTCTATCTTTTTTCATGCTGAAGTTTCTTTAAACCAGTGCAGTCTCCATCTTGCTTTTTACTGGACTCTACAGGCAGTTTGATGGAAAACATTTGAAACTAAGAAATCTGTATTGAGACAACCTATAGTTATTATGATCACTATGACTTATGACAGCACTAAGAAAAAAAGGAAAAGCTCTCAGACTACCTGTAAGCACATGGTGAGCTAAACACCCATAAAGGAGCAGGGACAGTATTATAGGGGAGAACACTGATCAGAGGACAGATCCTGGATGTCAAAATCTGTCCAGACAAAGGAGAGATTGTGGGATTGGCCACATGCACTCCAAACAGCTCTCATGAGCAGACTGCAAGAACTGAAAAGTTTATGGTCGGCTGGTAAATTGAGAGACTGGGGTTGAGGGATTTCATTTATGCTCAGAATTGTAATGTGGCTTATGTGGACATAAGGCATGGCTAGCCTCATTTCTTAATAACTTTTCGAATCACTTTTTTATTGCTCTTTAAACATTAACAACATTTGGAATGACACGGTTGATGGCATTCATTGGGTAAGTCTCCTTCAATCCTTAACAAAAGAAAATTTAAGTGTAACTTAAAGGACTTAGAAATGTTGGGGAATGAATGGCAAAAGGGTGATTATAGTGTTATTTCTGAAAAGTTATAAATATACTAAAGGTTGACTTGAAATGGGATTTTCAGATTAATAGAATAGTTCCTTCCCATGTGAAAATGGCTATATATTTTTTTTAAAAAGATGGAACTTTTAAACTGGCTGATATTTTAATACTTAAAAGGGAGAGTGACTTGGATAATTTTCCTATATTGAATATACAAAGGAGACCTGTTAATGTTTTGGAAGACTTGGTAAAAAGATTAGATATAAAGATTTAGGACATTCATTATTTGGAGAGATTAAAGATCAAAATTGTAAAAAGCAAAGGGAGAGAATATAACATGGATTTATTTGATCAGGGTTTAAAATAGTTGATGTTATTCTAGAATCACTAAATGGACATTTTCTTTCTCATCCTGGACTGAGTGATGTGGATTTAAGGATCTGATAATTCCTTTTGAGATGAAGAGGGAAATATTTATTTTTTGTTATATTGTAATGTTTTCTATTCTTTCATTTACATTGTTCTTTTTCTTCCTTTTTACTATTCTGCACTGTTGATTTTTTTCTATTTTTTATTTGTTGCAGTTCGTATTACATTTGATCTGTAACTTTTAATAAAACTACCATAATTGAAAAAATGAGTTCGGGCCGGCAATGGTATCCTAGCTTTGATCTTATTAACAAGTAAGGATCCTTTTCAGATGAATCCCAAATCATTATTTGTAAAGGATTATTTAAAAAAGGCAGTTTCCCTCCACAGAGAAATGTCTGAATGCAACTGAACAACCTATGTTATGCAATTAATAATTATAGCTCTGATCCAGAGTTTCATGAGTATGCCAACTAACATTAGGAAACATTGCAAATATAATCTGTTACTTACTGCATATGTGATCTATTCATCATAATTAGTAATATGTATTAATTTCTTGTTAATTATTAGTATTCATCAAGCCTTTTCCAACACTGACAGATGGCAAATTGATTGACAGTAAAAGCAAAATAAAAATATTCACAAATAAAAAAGAGAAGGAAAAAAGGAAGTACTCTGATAGCGATTTAGATGAATCCTAGAAAAAACAGCCAATTATTCTCTTTTTGAAAGGCATAATTTGCTTTCCAGAATAAACCTGAACCAAATCTGTATCTCCACTCAAACGATTTATGAAAGAAAAAAATGTTTTGGTTCCATAAGATTTG
The DNA here is from genome assembly GCA_032467955.1 of Pseudoxenodon macrops. Lineage (NCBI taxonomy): Eukaryota > Metazoa > Chordata > Lepidosauria > Squamata > Pseudoxenodontidae > Pseudoxenodon > Pseudoxenodon macrops. The sequence continues at coordinate 10,287 of JANHFT010007078.1, read as the reverse complement.
GGATTCATTGGGTGGAGTATGCAAGTCCATTTCTGTGTAATAAATTTTGCAGCCTTTTCATCTCTGGTATTTAATGACATTGTGTCTTCCTGTTTGAAAATTTCATACAAACAACCTATTGTGCATTAAGACAACCATCATTCTATTTGGTAAAAGAAACAGAATTTGATATGATAATTTTTGGTTAGGCTGGGGCAAATGTGGCCTTTGCCATGATGAATCCCAAGATGCACAGCAAGGCTCTGGCTCAAAGACCTAAAAGTAATAAGACCTAAATCAGGAAATTGTCTCCAGGAGACGGTTTCTTATGACAACACAGTTTGCTTTTAAGTTTCACTAAAGTCAGTTTGCCACCCTGATGGAACTGACCACATCTGTTGGTTATGGCCACAATCCACTGTGACATTCTAAACACACTTTGCTGAAAGTTCCTGAAGAAATATAATGGAAGTGTGTGCATGGGAACACTGCCTTAAAGTGATGATTTGAGGGAAATTAGTGCCCCATCTTAATCTATTCAACCCTTTCAAGCAGTATGGAAACCAACCTTTAAAAACAGGCGTTGGTGGTTCCAATAAATCTCTCTGGTAGGGAGTGAGGTAGTGAATGAACTGTTTAGAAATTGGTTCAGTGCAGTCAACTGTCGCATGCTGAACAAGTAAAATTAAATCTCACTGCTTCTTTGGAAAACCCCATCTCTTCTTGGTGGAGCATTGAAAGTCATTTCCAATTTTGCAACAGGGCTGTAAGAAGAAAGCATTTGTGTCTGGAGTTGCCCCATGTTTACCCTGAAAGAAAATGGCAGAAATGACTCCCTCTGACCTCTTTGCTCATATATCATATCTCTTGTTAAGATCAATATGAATTTCTTTGATGGAGCATCCAGCAAGCAAGCAGTTACTGCAGTGTTTTTCCATCCCCTGGAAGAATTTTCTGGACATGAATTCTGCCTGTTTCTTTAGGCTTCCTCGCAACTCCACAAAATGCCTGTGGTTTTTAGTCAGGGAGGTTTCACATGTTGAGTGACTTTGCCGTCCATTTAGATCTCTCACTTGCTGGGTACTATTCAACAGTAGTTCTTTAACAGCATTTTTTTTTTTTTACTCAGATCAGAGTAAAGTGCAAACAGGGATTTGAATTCACATTTGCATTTGCAAACCGGCCCCTGTGTTAGTTCCAGTAACTGACACAATCTCATTTGGTATTCTATTAGAACTCTTCAGGTAGGCACTGAATAACAAAAACAGAGGCTGGGGTAAAGGTGTGCAGATGAAGTCATATTATTCAAAGTAGTTGGTCAAAGACCAGAGTTGATTTGATTTGGTCGAATTCAGCATATCTGCTAGAAGTGCAAAATGGACCATGGCTAGATATCAACTAATATAGCTTTTTCCAACCTGGCTACACTTCAGTGTCTGGATTACAACTTCTAAAATTTCCTAGCCAACATGGCTATTGCAGAAAAATAGGGAGTTGGTTTCTCTTTGAAATGTGTACAGGTTGGGAAAGATTTTGGAAACATACATTCTGTATGATTCTCCCCCATCCCCAATAATCTTTACTGTGGGGTAGAGATTCCAACCTTCTTAGGGAAGAGGGAGCTTGATGTAAAACTTCTGGAAGCCACCAGGATGCTTGCCTCATCTTACACCAACTTCATAAACTAATGAATGATACCAAGAAATTGCGTATACAAGAACCTGGGTAAAGTGAAACAGATGATGGCAAGAGCCATGGTGGTGCAGTGGTTACAATGCAGTATTACGGGTTAATGGGTATAACTCTGCCAACTGTCAGGAGTTTGATCCTCACCAGCTCAAAGTTGACTCAACCTTTCATCCTTCCAAGGTCAATAAAATGAGGACCCAGATTGTTGGGGGCAATATAGTACACAGGATCATCTACCATAACATCCTACCTGTTAACGACTACTTTAACGTTAACCGCAATAACACTAGGGTTATCAATAGATACAAACTAAATGTAACCTGCTCTAATCTTGATTGCAGAAAATACAATTTCAGCAATAGAGTTGTAAATGGAACACTCTACCTGATCCTGTTGTTAGTTTCTCTAACCCCCATACCTTTTACCTTAAACTGTCTACTGTGGACCT
>JANHFT010007077.1:46609-56609 GCA_032467955.1 Pseudoxenodon macrops | reverse complement strand
AAGAAGAAGAAGAAGAAGAAGAAGAAGAAGAAGAAGAAGAAGAAGAAGAAGAAGAAGAAGAAGAAGAAGAAGAAATGCACATGCTAAGAATGGTCTTGACTGGACAGTACAAGGAAAGAATACAGGACAAAATTTTGTTGCAAGCCTTATTAACCAACACGAGAACCTGATATTTGCATGCTACTCGGGAAATCTGCAGTTTATTATAAAACCTAAAATTGTCCATATATCCACATAATGTGGATAGATGGATTATGTACCATCTTCCAAAGACACTCCGACCATTTCTATGAAATGATAAGTGGAACAAATCACTTCAAAGGCTGCAATAGAATAACTGTCTTGTGATTCTGAGTCATATTTCTGTACTTTGGGTTATTTCAAAAGAATGCAAGTTTTTGGAGACTTAAAAAAAAGAAGGGTAGTCTTATCATATTTTAAACATTTAAAATAAATATTTCAAGGGATTTGAGGGAAATCAGTGAGTTGTGTGTTTTCCCCCCTTCTGACAACACGTACAGACTGTTTCTGAAACAGTATCACTTCTGTTGCGGGAAAGATGTACAAATCCCTCTTTTGTACATCCTGGAATTAGACAGAGAGGTAAATGGAAGCCACTTATTCTTCCCTTTCAGTTTTTTGGCCTAGTAGGCCAAAACAAATAGGGCCAAGCACATCCCAAGATGGTTCCAATGGATATGTTTGAGAATACACATGGGAGAAGTGTATGTGTATCAGACTGCATGCTTTGTTTACAGAAGATTCCCCGTTCAGTCCCCAACTTATGAGGCTAAAATAATTCCATGAGAATTGCAGTCACGGCAATAATGGCCAGTCTCAATAGATGTGCATAAATCTTCTATTTATAAAGGGCATCTTCCTGCATTCTTTTCAATACTTTCAGACAAGGAAAAGCTGGCTATGCTCTACATGAAATAGATAAACTGGAGCATCTGTCTTGAAAGCTCCTAAACAGTAAAACCAAAATTAAAACTGCTCTCTTAGCATACCACGTCGAGCCTTTCAAATGTTATTTTTTGGTAACAGGATTACGGTAATTAATGTTGGAATACCATATGGATTTGCAGTTCGGCTCCCATCTGGGATTTCATGCCTCTGGGATTTAAACCAGGTTGCTTTGATGTTCTTGAAAGCAAAAGCAGTAAGCAGCCATGTTTCATTTTTGTGATAATACATTTGCCATGGCACAGCATCAAGAGGAGCAGAGTTATTTAATGGGAAGGCTAAAGAGATACCTTGATCATGAGATTATCTGTTAGTGATAGGATTCAGATAATTTATCTAGTGGCCCAAGTGCTACATTTGAGCTTTAAGCATTTTTTTTTTGCTTAGCTATGGAGAATTGAGAATGTAAGAAAAGTTGAGAATACTCACATCATCTGTTGCACAGATCACATTTTCTGAAATGCTTCTCTGCCTTTTAAAAGAAAACGTATTTATTTTAAAATTAGAAAACTAACACTGAAAATAGTGAAGATAAAGACCAAATTACAGGAGTGCCACAAGGAAGTCAGGTTTTACAACATCTATACCAGCGTTTCCAGCTTTGCGGACCAGTGGGGAGGGGGAGGGGGAAAGGTTCCATCCGAACAGCCATGTGATCAACATTTGGACACTTGGCAAATTTATGACAGGTGTAGTGTTTTGGAGTTACATGTTCACCATTTGAAACCTTCCCAGGGAGTTCTCTATAAGCAAACCAATGGATACTGGATTTGCTTAACAAATACATAACTTGCTTAACGACTTGTTGATCCACTTAATGACTGCAGCAGAAAGGGAAGTAAAATTGGGCACAACTCACTTAACGATAACATTACTTGGCAAAGTTCTGGTCCCAGTTGTGGTTGTAAATCAAGGACTACCTATACTCTAAATCTAGTAAGCATAATGTCAAAGCCAAGAATCAGCTAATTCTCTAGAACAGTGATGGCTAACCTTTTTCGACTCGGGTGCCAAAAGGGCATGTGCGATAGCACGTGCGTGCGTGCCCACACCTATAATGCAATTTCCTCCCCCCACGCTATGTGTGCGCTGCCCCCACCCATGGTGCGCCCCACCCATGCATGCACACAGGCCTCACTGAAGCCTCCGAACTTCCGGTTGGCCCATTGTGCAGTTTTTTGCTCTCCCCAGGCTTCAGGAAGCCTGGGGAGGGCAAAAATGGCCTCCCCCCGTCCTCTGGAAGGCCAACAATCAGCTGGCCACTGTGTGCATGTGTGCTGAGCTGACATAGGGCGACGCCTCACGTGCCCTCAGATATGGCTCCGCGTGCCACCGGTTCGCCATCACAGCTCTAGAATGACTGGGAGGCAGTAAGCACTTTTGTCAGGCCTACTACTTCCACTTCCAGCTGTTGAATACAGACAGAATTAAAACCAAAACAGGACAACTGAGTAAAAACAAAGGAAATATGAGAAGATACATGTGATGAACAAAAAATGAAAAATGCAGCAGCTAGGAGAAACTAGCCATCCCTGGCTCACCCCAAAAAAGTTAGTAGATCAACCCTGGGAAATATTTGGAAGGAAAATTCCCAGGAAATCTCAGGGCTAGACTGGGAAGTTGACAAGCATCCTGGGGAAAGGCAGTGGCAAAGTATTTAAGGGTTGTTGCCAAGAAAACTTCACAGAGATAGATATTCATATAGAAATGAATGAATTCTTTATTATGGCCAAAACGCAGGAACATAAAGTAGCCTGCTAGAACCAAACATTCAGACCATTATGCAATATAAAATAAAACAGAGGAATATCAAAACGATAGAGGATCATATATTTCTACGAGAGACAGATTACCAGTTTGGCTGATCTCCCCTCCTTTTCTGTTTGCACTCAACTTGCTGCCTATCTGACTATTTGCAGGTAAATAGATAAGAGAAAATTCATTAGGGAATCCTTAAAAGCTTATTAAAAGAGAAGAAGACATTTATGGCTAGACCCCTGTAAAACTAGATGTCCAAAAGCAGGTATGCTCCACCTTGAAAGGTGACATGTTCATACAATCATCAGGAATTCAGCTCAATGGGAAAGAGACTTGATCCTTAACTGTAAATTAGAAAGTCTTCCACAGGATACAAAACCTTGGAAACGAAATAATATTTTCATGCTTGTGTATCGTATCTGCTTCAGTTACTTGGATTTATAGTCTATCAGGTTTATTGTAGAAGATCTTAAATGCTTGAAGGTAAATCTCAAATTGTATCTTTATAGTATTAGTGTCTATCTTAATAAAGGTTTCAAGGACGGATGAAGACTTTTACATTTCTTTGCCAGGAAAGCTATCTTTTCCACACTGACTAATTTATTTAATTACCTGTCTTCCAGGGCTGATTCTTCAGGAGCTGCATCAAATGGTAAAAATGGACGGATTCTGCAGTGCACTCTGATGTTGCCTCTTAGCTCCTAGGGTTACAACACAGAAACCTAATTATTACTATTATTATTGATTGATAGCAAACAAATCCCACATGTCTTCCAGAAATACATTGATGGATAGATGATGTCTAAAATGACAGAATATATATATCTCTCATGATCTGACACGGAACACATTTATTTTGGCAGTAAACCTCAGGAACGCGAGTAGAAGAGCAGACTGCTTAATGTTAAGGATCCTCAATCCAGTCTGTTACTACAAACAGATAAGAAAAGAACTACAATCCTGGAGCAGAAGAATTTTTTCCCCAGTCAATTATGTCGTTATACAGTTAGCATCTTTTAACAGATTATGGTTTGCAGAAAGCAAAATATGCCTTCAATTCAAATACAACTGAATGAGGTCTGCAAGTGCTTTTATACAAGTGGAGGAATGTGTACAAGCCACAAAATTTACTATGTTGGGAATCTCAATGTTTTGTTTTAATCAAATCCTAGCCTTTGGATTATTTAAATCAGGGGTGTCAAACTAGCGGCATCAAGTGACATATCTCGACTTTTATCCCCTTCGCTAAACAGGGTGTGGGCATGACCAGCACTTGATGCATCTGGCCCACGGGCAGCGAGTTTCAGAGTCATGATTTAAATAAACAAATACGTTGCGAAAGCCAATCCTGGATGGCACCAATTCATTTATAGGCTGTCCTAAGATAGAGAGAGAGTTAGTTTACAGATTGTATAGGTAATACAAGTAGTCCTCAATTTACGACCACAATTGAGCCCAAAATTTCTGTTGCTAAGTGAAATATTTGTTAAGTGAGTTTTGCCCACTTTACAACTTTTCTTGCCACAGTTGTTAAGTGAATCACTGCAGTTGTTATTTTAGTAACATGGTTGTTAAGTGAATCTGGCTTCCCCATTGACTTTGCTTGTCAGAAGGTCACAAAAGGGGATCACGTGATTTCAGGACACTGAAACCGTCATAAATATGAGTCACTTGCCAAGCATCTGAATTTTGATCATGTGACCATGGGGATGCTGCAACAGCCGTAAATGTGGACAACGGTCATAAGTCTTTTTTTCAGTGCTGTGCTAACTTGGAACTGTCACTAAATGTTGTAAGTCGAGGACTTCCTGTAGTTTGCTTCACTGTCATTTGTTGAAAAAAATCACAATGATTGCTTTCTAAGATTCAAGCCAGGATTTCACAACAATGACAAAATGTGAAAATTCACTCCTTTACACCCTTGTGTGTAAGATCACAACACAAGAACAAAACAGAAATAAAACCATCTTGGAAGGTATATTTTGTAATTTGCCTCCTTCCACTCCGGATGCTTATGAAGATTAATGGGCAATGGGAAGTAATTGTGAATAAAGTAAAAGCGAATTCCAAAAGAATTATACAGTTCTGTTCAGACATTGTCAATTTAATTATCATGATACTTACAAGTAGGCTGTTATGCAATACTTTTCTTCTTCGTTTTTCTTTCATATATCTCTCATTAACCTCATGCAAGGATTGTTCAAGTTCCAGTGTTTTAATCTGAAATGCTGGAAAGAAGTTTTCACAAATGTTCAATGAACTATTTGCATGTCTTCCTTGGTGAAATAAGAGAAGTGGGGCTGAAATGATTACATGCAAAGTTCTACAAGCAATAAACAAAGACAAACAATATATATTTCATAAGGCATGTAAAAAGACTTGGTTGCACACTTCTGGATGAATTTACACACGACACTAAATTAGAATCTTTAACCATGATTTCTTGAGCAAGCCATAGCGATTTAGTTCGAACTATAATGCTAAGCACTAATGTAGATTCATAACAGAGTAAGTTTAAATGGAACAACCACATCACATCTGTACACCATGAATGTTGGACTTTGTTCATGAACTTCTTGAACAACTGGTTCCTATTGGTGGGAATAGAAAGGTAGGTAAAATGAATCCTTATCTGAGGTTGCAACATTAATGTTCTTGCAAGGCAGGTCAAATTGTAGAATCTTCCACCGCCATCCTTGTGCTCTGTGGAATTTCTTTCCTACATCGTTTATTTTTGCATTAGCCCTACAGCTCAGGGGTGGGTTCCGGATATTTTTGCTTCCGGTTCGCTCAGGGTTGTGCTGCGTGTGCATGCACAAAGCAATCAAAAAATAGCTTCTTCGCATGTGCAGAAGCAAAATCCAAGATGGTGGCACCTACGGAGACACCGAGGCAACTGGCTTCTGTGGTGTCATCGCCGAGCTACTAACGGTTCTAAAGAACCGGTTAGAACCAGTAAGAACCCACCTCTGCAACAGCTTTACCATTGATAAAGCACCCCAGGAGAAACCCCAAATAAAAGGGGAACTATCTGCTTCTCATTTTTCTTTGCTCTTCTGATGAGAATTGAGGATCTGCTCCACAAATTCTGCATTAGATAATGTCCTAGCATCAATAGAGCTTCTATGGTACAACCCTCCCAAACCAAATGCCTTCCACATTGGTTGAAACAACAGCTTCCATAATTCCCAGCCAACAGTTTAAAAAGTTTGTTGTAACCGGTCAGTGGCTGAGTCCTTTAAATGTCTGCTTGATCAACTTTATATGACTCTTATGTGTCTCTTACTTTCCATAGTCTCCTTCTGTAATTGTAGCTTTTGGACAGTGAGCAGAACCTGATGGAGAAAGCTCTCACCCTGATGGTGGATCTCCCTTGCAAATTGAAGGGCAGACAAACGGAGAGTCTGCATGTCTTGTTTTAGTCTCTAGATCATAAACATAAAGAGCTGGTGTTATGTTAGGTCATAGAAATTCAAGGTCTATTTATGGATCTGGGTTTTTTTCTTCTTTTTCCCCTTAGCAATAGCAATAACACTTAGACTTATATACTGCTTCACAGTGCTTTACAGCCCTTTCTAAAGGCTTTAAAGAGTCAGCATATTTCCCCCAACAATCTAGGTCCTCATTTTATCAACCTCAGAAGGATGGAAGGCTGAGTCAACCATGAGCCGGTGAGAATCGAACTGCCAAACTGCAATCAGCTGGCAGTCAGTACCTCATTCTAACCCACTGCACCACTACGGTTCTTACATATATGTACACAGTGTCAGCATTCCCAGTAACGCACCCATTGGAAGCAAAACTCCAAGGCAGGTAGATTCCTCAAAGGACATGTTTATTGGATACATCATATCGGCACTGCCGGTGAAAACCAACTCTAAAGGTTCCCATGGTTTTCATCTAATTAAAAGAGTAAAACTTCCCCCTCCCCAGTGTCATCAGTCACATTGTCCAATGAATATAGCTGGCAGGCTCCTCTCCTCCTTCACCTGTTACGATGACCTTGGTTCCCCCAGGAAAACTTTTGACTGTTAGCTGGGCTATCTACTTCCCCCCTCCCTTCCCTCTCTCAAGCTTCATGGCAACTATGAGGCAGCACAAGATGGCTTCAGCCAGGTTCGCTTCAAAGTTGAGACACAGTTTATGGAATGGTATGCGAGAATAGCCTTGAGAGGAAGAAAGAAAAAGAGATGAAGCAAGCACACTTGTCAGGTAAGAGGGATCTCAATCTGTAGAAGCAATGAGGACAGGGAAAGCATCTCAAAAGGGACCGTTTTTTCAGTTTGCTGGAAAGTAAAGGCAAGGGGGTAAAGATACGTGGTTTCCGACATGTAAGATTATATTACTGTAACCTTTCAATAAAGGTAATCTTAGTACTCATGGTTTTGAGTTCTTGTCCAGACTATCTCAAATGACTGATAATTTGGAACATGCTGAACCTTTCCCGTTCCAATAAACCTCTTTACCTGTATGGCTCTGTAAAGCTGGACTACAATGGATTTTGTAGTTCCATGAAATTTCTTCGTATTATTATAATAAGCAAAAGTAGGTTCTGCTGATCTGTTCCTAATTATTCCTTGATTCTGCTTTTAAGAAAAACAAACGTTTGTTACTCTGAAAGTTAGTTTCACAATTAGAAATTTCCAAAAATCCAGCAGCAGAAAAAGCAGTAATAATAATCATCAGTATAAAATTAACTGTTAAGCTTTTTGACAGTGTATTGTATCATACTGAGCTTGATTGAAGACTGAAAGCATTTGCTCTAGAATCCATAATGTCTTCTATGCCTCTATAGCAGGGGTATCCGATCTTGGCAATTTTAAGATTTGTGGAACTTCAACTCCCAGAATTCACAACCCCAGAGGACTAGATGTTCAAGGTCTCTTCCAACTCTGTTATTACGTATTCCGTAAATCTTAAACAGTTAACAAATCAAAGTATCAGACTGGAATAACTGGTGATCAATAGTAAGTGGAGCAAAAGAACAGGAAACAGCCTAGATCAGTGATGGCGAACCTTTTTCTTCTTACTTGCCAAAAATGGCAGCGCGCGCGGGGTAACACGCGCATGTGTGCTGGCACACAACCTCACACACACACACACTGTGCATGCGCACCTCCCCATTGGGTGGTTTTTGCCATCTAGAGGGCTCAGGAGGCTTCCCTGAAGCCAGAGGGGAAAAACGGCCCAACGGGACTTCAGTTTTACCTGTTGAGCTGTTTTTCACCCTCCAGAGGCGTCAGGGAAGTCTCCTGAAGGCGAAAAACGACCATACGGGCAAACCGGAAATTCGGGAATGGACTTCCGGTTTGCTTGCTGACCTGTTTTTCACCCTCCGGGTGCTTCAGGGAAGTGTCCTGAAGCCTCCGGAGGGTGAAAAATGGCCGAAAATCAAGGCCAAATATCAGCTGGGCAGTGCACAGAAGCGCGCTGGGGCTGATAGGGCAGCGCCTCGCGTGTCCTCAGAAATGTTCGCCATCACTGACCTACAAGGTTCCTCCCAACTCTGTTAATCTGTTAAAATCACACTTGCCATGTAAGGTTGAGTTTGAATTGTGGACTAGAATGCAGACTTTGTCTGGTCAGAGAAACCGAAAGCCCATTTCCAGAGTGCCTGGGAGGTTTTGAGCATCTTGTTGCGTTGGAAAAGTTTCAGCCGGAATCCAATCCACCTTCTGTCTGATAATTCTGGATCAGGGAATCTTTCCCTGCGTTGGTTTGCTAGAGAAGCATTTCCTTCTCTCTTGCCTCTTGTTCTCTGGACCCTCCCAGGGCCTCATGTGGTGCATCTGCAACCTTCTCCGTGACTGGCAGCAAGTCTTTACAGCTCGGTTCTTTCAAACGGGTCTGGTCAAACGGGATTCCCACCACTTGCCTTCAGTTACCGGGCAAAAAATAAATAAAACCCTCCTGCGTTTTTCTACCAGTTGTCATTCCATTTATAAAGGCAAATTTGGAATGTCTTTCAAAGCAAAGGGGGGGAGGGGTTGAGAGAAACTCTTGCTCTTACTCATGACGAGAAGGAGAAGAGACGGGCGTCATAAACATGGTCCTCTTCTCCATGCAATCATTGCCTAACAGACTGTTTAGCCTCTAATATATATTTTTCTTCCCTTCAATCTTGTCTGATTTTCGGAGACTGGCTGGACAAGTCTCTGCGGTTTTCTTGGCAAGTTTTTCCCCCCAGAAGTGCTTTGCCAGAGCCTCCTTCCTACGGCCGAGAGGAAGTGACTGGCCCAAGGTCACTCAGCTGGCTCTGCGCCCAAGGTGGGACTAGAACTCCCCGCCTCCCGGTTTCTAATCTGATGCCTTAACACCATTAAATCCCAAAGAAAGACATCAGGCCGTCCCTTCTCCCACCCAGCCACCACATTCAGCACGGTTGCAATTGCTGCCTTTTCCCTGAAGAAATGGCTGGAGAATGTTTCATTTCAGAAAAATTGTCCGCTCAATTTCTTTATGCTTTTCCAATGTCAAAAGGCCCTGGCTGCTCCCAGTGGGGCGGCCAGCTTGCATGCAGATAAAAAGGGGAGGGGGAGGGGGAAACCTGGTGCTCAATGCCCTGCGTCCCGTGTGAAGCGCCTGCAGCCCTGGCTGAAGGTCTCTGGTCCTGTCTGTGCCTGGGCAGCCCTGGCGAACTGGCCACCAGCGTGGGACAGAAGTCCAAGGCAGCCTTTGTTCCTTTTCTGAGCAGCCAGAGAAGCTCTGCATGTAAGGGCCTTGCATGTGTCTGGCAGAGCCTTGCAAGTAATTGCCTCGCCATCTATTCTCCTCCTGCAATTACTTGCCGAGGGTCTCCAGCTTCCCAGCATATCCCTGACTTCGGTGACTCTGGGTCGATCCCTGCTGCCACCGGGGCCATAAGGAGTTTGCGTTGGTTCTTTTTGGTTCTCTCATTTTGCTCATGAGGAATGACTTGCCTGCAGCTCAGGTTGCGGGGCGGGTGGTGGTGGGAGGGTTTGGTGAGGCTGCAAGGGGGACATAACCAGCTGCATCCAACTTTTCTGCATTCAGTTTTTTTTTTCCTTTGCTCCTTTTGCCACCTGCCATGAGTTCTTTTCTTCCCCTTTCATAGTGCGGACGCAATGCTGAAAACTTCGACCGGTTTTTCACCCGCCATCCACCTGTCTTAACTCCACCTGACCAGGAAGTCATCAGGAACATTGACCAATCAGAATTTGAAGGCTTTTCCTTTCTTAACTCTGAGTTTTTTAAGCCTGAAGTCAAGAGCTAAGTAGACCATCCTCCCTCTCCCCCCTCCCCACCCCACCCCGTT
>JANHFT010007077.1:31265-46509 GCA_032467955.1 Pseudoxenodon macrops | reverse complement strand
CCGACAAATGCCACCTCTGGCTGGCCCCAGAGTGGAGTGGGAAGGGAGATTTTGCAGTATCCTTCCCCTGCCATGCCCACCGAGCCACGCCCACCAAGCCACACCACGTCCACCAAGCCACACCCACAGAACCGGTAGTAAAAAAATTGGATTTCACTACTGAGTGATATATTATGACTATAAACCACAGTATTTTTTTTGCTGACTTTCGTAACGTAATTCTTTTGATGTGATCTGTGGATGCAAACAAAGATAGTGTTTTCTGTCATTTTTCCCCCCTAATCTATGAGCCCTGACTAACAACCACATTCCAGTACTTCAATATTATGAAATTGAGGGCAATTCATTGCAATAAGAGCTGGCAATGCTCTTGGAAGGTCAGTGAGAAGACTATAGCTTAAATCTCTTTTTTTTTTTAAAGGAAAAAGAAAACTCTTACTCAATGAATGGCTTTTGGCCGGAATGATAAAATAAAATATTTTTATTCACAAGAAACTACATCTCCAATTACAGATGTAAGCAACTTCTCTTTCTGCTCTGCTATAATCTACAGCAGGGGTGCTAAACTGGCAGCCTGTAGGCCAGATGTGTCACCAGCAGGCCATGCCCACCCGCTCCACAAAGGGAAAAAACATTGCAAAACTTCACATGATGACAACATGACATGGCGAGTTTGACACCTGTGATCTACAGAATTAGCTAACCAAGGACAACTGGAACTTGAGCCAAACAACTTCACTTTTAATCACTTTGGAGCAGATCAGCCATGAATAAGTTTGCTATATTATCAGCATTCACAAACACACTTCATTTCTAGAGTCACTTGGATGAAATGGACAGCTATAGAAATCAAATAAATAAAGTAATAATAAATTATTCCAGTAGATCCATTGTCCTATAAGATCTCCGCCAAACCATATGCACATTGCATGTACACCAGTCACAGAAGTAGTAAAATTCTGAATAGGTTGTTTTGGAACAGAGGAGAGCTAAGTCCTGGTGGATTTCTTTAAAAAAAAAATTTTTTTTTATTAAACAGTTTTTTTCTTCTATTTTCTAACACAATTTTCCTCTTTGCAACATTTTCGCATCGTTGTACATTTGCTATACAGTATATCCATTTTTCCCTTTACATCTATATATCTATACATGTGGTTCCATTATCTTTTATACATACTAATATATTAATATACTAATTTGTAAACATCTTACATTTTGTATCATATATATTTATACAACTTTATTACTATTTTCTAACTTCCTAAATCTTCTTTCCTTAATATTTTCCTAACCTTTGCACCTATTCTCTAACCAGTTGTACCATTCATTCCATACCAAATAATATTCAGTTTCTCCTTTATCTTTTATTTCTTTTGTTAGTCTATCCATCTCAGCGCACTCTAGCACTTTCCTTATCACACTTTCCTCTGATGATATAGTATTATTCTTCCAATTTTGCGACTCTAGCTGCAGTTATGACATGTAATATTAAATATTGTATTTCTTTTTCATAATTTCCTGTTGGATTTCTTCGGAAACAGGATGATGAATCAGATAGGAGCCTTGGTCTAATTCAGACTCAGGTCAATTTCAGTAACACTGAACTAAATTTATCTGTTTTCTTGTGGCCAAACTTTCCCCAAATTTATTAGATATAAATATTTAATTAATGAGAATAATGAAGCGGTTGTCTAGCATGAAAAACAACCTGAATAGTATAAATAATCTGGATTTGAGAATTTTCAAATCAGACAATGATTATTGGGGTAAACTGACTGGTAACCATGCATGAAAAAAATAACTTTAAATATTGGAAAGACTCTTTGGTCTTGTTTATTTATGGTAGTTTATTTTTATCCACATCCATACCTATTCTGGCTATTTTTTTAAAAACCAAGAACTGGATTAGTCATTAAATACAATTATTAGTGCTTCAGTCAGGGAGGGAAGGTTGACAGATGTTTTCCAAATCTGCTTATGCTTAACTGCATTTTCAGAGGATTACTGAAACTCACAGTAATCACCTGCACAGATAAGGATGTGCATTCAAACTGCCACCACAAAATGGATGTTAATCTCTCTTTATTCAGTGCTTTGCTCATCAAGGTACCACTTGTTAGATCACAACACAAACCACAATCAGTTTTGATAGTTTTCAGGTAAATCCATAACCAAAATCAAGGATTTTGTAGATTAAAAAAAAAATATTTTTTATAACTATCGCCACTCTAAGTGAAGAAAAGAAACCTAAAAAATGGACAGGCTATTTTGGACTTCTGCTTAGGGTTTAAATGGGAAAGTCTAGAAAAAAATGAACAAAATAATAGATTGAAGGAATGAAAATATTGTTACCTTTGCAAGCTTGAGGTGCAGAAGGGCATTTTCTGTTTCCAGCACAATTATTCTTTCTTCTTTTGTCTGACAAAACACAGTTCAGAGGGGCCTGAACTTAAACAAGTACAATGAGTGAGGCGACAAGCCAAAGTAGCTTATTATAATCCTTCTTCAGTGATTGTATAAATCAGCCTTTCATATTTTAAATCACGCCATCAAAGAATCCGGGTCCCATCATGGTAGAAACCTTAAAGCCTAGGTTTTCTAGGGATGGCGATAAGTTTACATGTATTCCGTTATTGTGCTCATTTCTCACTGGATCTTTGAAATACTTATTTAAAATTTCAAATGACTTGTCCCACTCACCTGCCTTCGGAGTCCCATTTGTCTTAGGCATATCATAGTTTGTGAATCTGAAGTTTTCAAGTGGAGGTCTGGTGTTTGCCACTCCAGTAGACTAATAACATCAACCACCATTCATTTTTTTAGTTCAATGCCTTTTAAATGTTTTGGGTCTACACAGCCCCTATTAGTATTTGCCTATGCTGGCTCTGAATGATAAGGGTTTATTTATTTATCAAATTTATATAAATGCCATCTCATGATAGATGACTTTGGGCAGTGTGCAACAAAGCTAAAAACAAGGCTAGTTAATAAATACTAAATCATTATTTAATCTTTTTTTTAAAAAACTATAAAAAAAATAAAAAGAAGAATTATTGTGTGGAGAGATGTTAATAATTCAGTGTAAAGTAATGCAACTGAAGGATACCAGTGGAAGGAGTCTGGAAACTGAGATGAGATCATCAGAAGATCGCAGCTTTCCTAGCTTTAACACCTGATCCCAAATATCTAAAGACACTTTACCTCACACTTCCTCCTCTCAAGGCTTAGAGGATCCGCTTTGGTAGCTAACCATTGATGGATGGGTGATGTTATCATCAGGTTGGTGTAGATTGTTAGCAACTATCTAGATGGGTAGATCTGCTGCATGGTGACAGCGATTTACAACATCTCAACACTTACTCGCAGCTTCCGTTCCAGCTGCCGAATCTGTTGCTCCGACACAAAACTGGGGCTAACCGCGCTGCAGGTTTTCTTCGTTTGGAGCCGAACCATCCCAGATAGTCAAAGCCGAGGGAGCACACTTCCCCGTTCCTTCCTCCACTTTCAAGGAAAGCCGTTTGAACCATCCAATCACAAGGCAAGACTAAGCTTCTCGGGGGTTGCTATAGTTACCTGCTTTCTGAAGAGGAGCGCGCCGGCACGTGCGGAGCTTTGGAAGCGGCAACTTTGCAAAGTTTTCCTTTTTGGGAGCGCTGATGATTGGGAGACTTTTTTTGCTAGGAAGAATCGGTGGGGCACCACCGGCCTTTGAAGAAGCCCTTCCAAACGCCCTGGCCTAGACTGTGCAATATTCGCTTTCAAGTAGATAAGGAACATTTTCCATATGAGGTTTGTTTTCCCTGTGCTTAAAGGAGAAGTTGCCGAATACTGTGAGAAAACAGGTCAGAGGCACGAAACAATGAGGTCTGATGTATCCCAATATTCCCTGGCCTTTTTTCTTTTGTTTCTCCGGCTATCGGAAACAGAGGAATCTCACTGATGTTGCAAGCAGAGCTTGGTTAATACTAAAAGGGGATTTTAAAAAAATCAGCATTCCCACACTCTTTTGTTATCTGCAGCAGGCAGCAGCGATTGTTTTTATTCGATGGACCAACTACTCTGCTGGAAGAAATCTGCAGCCCTAAGCTTATACACCCTTCCACCCACTCGAGAAAAATAATTGTTTTTAATCTAAGAACCAACTGTGTCCATCCATTTCTCCAGCACTAGGGCTTTGGAGAATAAGGTAAAATAAATGCTTGGTTTTGAGCTTAACCTCCCCTTCAAGCTGGCACAACAGCAAAATTATAAGTGAGTAGGAAGTTAAATGCAGTTTTAAGGTCTATTTCTAAATACGCAATAGGTCTTGTCTTGATCGGAGTCATCTCATTTCTCCTTCTTGGCATTTCCACCTAATTTTCAGAGTGGTCCCTCTCAGGATTCTGGAAGCTACAAGATTGAGATAGGAGCACAAGAAACTGATACACATATCCATAGTGGTGGTAGACTTTCAACAGCCATTGCTGTATTTCTGATTTGCAGTATAAGTATAAGGTACAAGGCAAGAATGCACTCTTGATATTGAAGTTTTTAATATTAAGAGGTGCTAACTCATTGAAATTATCTGTATAGAAGTAATAATTTATATGTATTCCTCTTACGTTTCCCAATATCCCTAAACCTTCTTAAAATTCTAAGTATGCCCACTAGCTGAAAAAGATTGGAAACTCCTACTATGAAACATAGTATACAGTTTCCCTCTGTATACTTAAGGACATAATGGTTAGGGCTATGTAGCTCATGGGTCTGCTGTTGTCACTGGTGAAGAAAGATCAAATGCATTGTTCATGCTGCAAACTTATTAAGATAGGACTCACAATTATGGTGACAGGCTCTTGGCGAGATGTTTGGTTAGATTTGAGTAACTCCTTAGGACATGAATTTATGTGTATAAATGCTGTTAAATTCTACAATTTTCTACAGCAAGTGGGAAATAGCCATTAAATTGCAATTACATGTATTAATACTCTACAGGTGGAATTTATTTTAAATTTTATGTCATATGGTATGCCTTATGTTAATTGTGATGCTTGTGACATGAATAAACAAACTCTACAGGTAGATGTACAAATGTTTTTGCATTAAGGGCTGCACTTTGAGGATAAACTTCCTCAAACAGATGAGACCAGAACCACCTCCATATTTAACATCTAATTTAATGCCATGCATACAGTTACTCATACACACCCACATACACGCACACTGTAGTTCTATATATTTAATAATTTTATGCTTTGGTACATAAAAATTACCTGCCAATTTGTTTGAGAGCCAGAGCTGCTCTTACAAGACTTTCACATGCCTGAAGCAGCTGATTATTTCAAGCATGTTACAAAAATACCCCCAAATAGCTCTGCATAATTTCTGTAATATCACAAAGGACTTTATAGCAATAAAAATATGTGATTTGTTGTTTCCTGTAAGCAAATTACTAAAAGGTCAAGCAACTTTAAGGTTACAGTACACACTGATTTTTCTCTATGACTGTGAACAGAGATTGGCCAAACATGCATATATACACCACAAAATTCATCAAGTTGGGAAATTTAATGAGAAGACATTATTTGGCACCTGCTGTTTGTAACGACTTTAGTAAGGTTTGTATTGTGTATATAAAATATTGGTTGTGGTGAAGAAGCAAGTAGTAATAACTATCAGAAATGTAACACTAAAACATTAAATTTGAAGCTAGAAACAGAATAGTTAGACAAAGTTCTGAAATTTTAAAAATAGGCATAAAATTATGAACATTTTACAATATGTAGGAAGGTATGTACCCTATCTACAATAGCAGGGTTTACTAATTTAAGAAATTAAGAAAAGTTTATATTCATTACTTGCATTAAACTAAGTGTACTAAATAAAGTATATTAGAAACACAACTCCATTTATTTTCTGCTTCCAACTGGTCTTTTTTACATAATTTTATCTTAATTTTCTGTCATACCACAAATGATTACAGTCAGAAGCATGAAAACTGAAAATCCCATTTAAGAAGCAGGAACAGATATGTAGACTATTTTCTTATGCTGAAGAAATGCACTGTGCATGAATGCCAGAGCTATATACATTATATAGAATACTACATGTGAAGTACGTACTTTGGATTGCCTTACAGGCAATCTTTAAATTAATTGTTAGATGTAATTTAACTTTAATAAGGCTTTATTGTGATTTTATATTTGGCTATAATTTTGCATCTAGATGGAAGAAGATGAAGATAAGGAAACTCTGAAGTTCTAATGAAGACTGGGTGCATTGAAAATCAAATATTTCATAAAATCTTTAGCTACAAAAATATTGTCATGTTAATTATCCATAGAATAATCAATAGCTTGAATTAAACACTGGGGTTTAATTCTCCCAGATTGTAATTCCTAGCAAGTGAATATTGCAACAGAAAATATGTCTGAATAATATGAACAAATACTCCTGATCAGACATTATACAGTGCAAAGTTAAATACAATACAAAGTTTATTAAAAATAGGTTGCAAGTGAAATACAGTAGAAATGGGAAACCACAGCAGTTCTTATGTTGTTTTCTCCATAATGCACCAATAGTTATGAAAAGCAATTTTATTCATATTCACGTGGCTTGAATGCCCAATAAGCAGGGGTGGACAACTTGGCAACTTTACGACCTGTGGACTTCAACTCCCAGAATTCCTAGCTCAAGAATTCTGGAGTTGAATTCCTGAGTTGAAATCCACAGGTCGCTAAGTTGCCTGCCCCTGCCCAAGTGTTCAAATCCACTCCACAGTAAGTAATATTTCTTTCCTTAAATTCTAGCAGCAACAGTATTCCAGCCACAGAATATCTAGTGTTCTCAAGATAAATTGGGGGACACCTCCTTTTTTCCCTGAATAACAGACATAACAAGCATGCAATCCTTCATTAACACTTTCAACCAATTTAATCTCCTACTTCATATTTAACAGGTGAACATTAAAAGAACACTTTCAAATAAGAAACCTGAACTATGTAAAAAAAATATTTACACTCCAATTTTATCATTAACTTGCATTTATTTTTTTATCATACAACTCTTATTAAAAGTGATTTCTAAGGCAGTAAAGTCTACCCTCTGCATTTGGAAGTGTGCATAATTCCCTAAATATATATTTATAAGAGAACATATTATACAGAAAAATCATCTAAAACCCAATTAAGGACTTTATCAAATAGAAAATTTGTTTAGAATCACAATATATTGTTTTAAGCATCACACAATGTGAAAACAAACTAAGATGAGGTCTTTATTCTTAACATCAGCTATACATATAGCTGAAAGATCAGTGGGTGAAACAGATTCCAACCATTTAAAAATTAAATAATCCTGCAACATAGTGTGTAAAATAGCTTGAACTGCCAACATCTTCTACAATATAAAGAAAAAGAACAATAGCAAACTAGAGGTACCTTGACCAGCACTTTTCTGTACGAATGTCTGATGACATGTCATCAGAATATTGCCAGGTTCCCTCAAAGGAAATTCTTACTGAAAGGCAATTTTTCTTTCCTTTTGCAGCCACAAGTAACCACATTTCCCCTGCATGTAGTGCTTAATTGCCTGCTACTGATAATTGACGTCTTTAGTCCATTTGTGAATATTTAACTTTGGTTTTATCTTGGCTACAATGGAGCTACCACTTGAAGTTTATTCCATATTGCTAAAGTGTGACATTTCAGAATAGCTTTAAAACAATACATACACACACACACGCACACACGCACACACCACCATACCCAGTGTCCAATATTACTTATTTTTTAAATTCTTATCAATGTTTCAAAACTCAAGTTTTAGAAGTGATTAATACTTCAGTGTAAGAAGATATAAGACAGTGGGAAAAATAGGATGTGTATCTTGCTAGACTGCCATCAAAACAAATCAAGTATTTCATGTCCAAAATCCAGATGTACATAGAATACTCTATGTGGCTTAGTATGGACATGATAATGGAGCCCTTTTACTTCTAATAATCAAGTGTGTTTATAGCAAGGGTTTATCTATAGAAATTGGACTCCTAATACTAGTGTTCACTATTATGCTACTAATCTGAAAGACTAGCTCCCAAGATCTCTTAAAAGTTTATATTACCTTACACTTGTATCAAACCTACAGTGCAACAAGCAGTGCTAGTTAGGCAGTTCAAGCTACAGCCACTCTTTCTGCTTAACAGATGTTTACATGTTTTGTAAAAGACTAGGAAGCAACAATTCCAGACAGTTCCAAAAGCAGCTAAAGGACAATGATGTGGAAAAGGACATGACACTTGATTTATTTAATTAAAATATATTTTACAGTGCCTCAATTGTATAAACCACAAGCACTTGGCAAATAATTGATTTTCTTGCTATTGCAACATATAGTTTAGAAAGAAATAGTCCAGACGGGAAAAAAAACTCAATTGGTATGAGATTCTTCTTGAACAGCCCAACTCTAGTTCCATAGCGATTTTCTGATTATTTGATAAGGTGACAGTTATCCTACTTTGTATTTAATTCATTTTCCAATTCTGTTAATTTCCTAGATGCCTTTACTTTGTTGGACACATCTTGACCCTGGGAAAAGAGTCTTTGTCGCTCCCGGAAAGTCAAATTCTCTGGTGCACCAGGTATATCTGCATCTTGACTGCAGGAAATATAAAAAATATTCAATGTTATAAAAATACGTTATATTTAAGGTGCAACTATTCTGTTTTTCTAATTAGCCTTGGTCTACAACATTCACATCATTTTATTTAAAATCAGATAAATTACCAAATAAACATTAAAAATGGACATATAATTAAATAACCATTTTCATCATTAAATAGTTCATACTATTAAAGCATTTGTTAAACATTAGTGTAGTTATTAGGAAATCTAAAATATTTTATATAGGGTGGGTTCACATTCGAGATGACACTAATGCCCTGCTTCTGGATTTCTACATATAAATATGTACATATACATCATGTCAAGATTACAAATACTGATTTTAATATAACATTTAGCTTCTTGTTTGATGTGCACTTACATGCAAGCACAGTACAAGACCTATTTTTCTTCTCACCACTTCTCTTTTATGATTTAGGCTGGACTGAGAGAGAATGACTTACCCAAAGTTATCCAGAAAGCTTCTAAAGTTAAAGATGAATTAAAAGTTGGTGTCCCAGTCTAACACTTTACTCGGTACACCATACTGACACTTATGAGTGCTATCATTACTATAAAATCTTTCAATCTTTTCTAAACATTCTTACTGGATGCATTGCTATGTTTAAAAATATTTCAAATCCTTAAAAACCTTTAATTACCTAAACATCAACTAGGAGTATATGCTAATATCTCATACCAATAAAGCAGTATTTAAAAGCAAACATTTCCATTTTACCTTTTCAATTTCTTCTCTCTTGGGTCTGAATAAAGTTCCTGTGAACCTGCAAGTGCTCCAGTAGATCCAGTGTAGTTTGAGCCTTTGTAAAAAGAAAGTAAAATAACAATAACTATTTTTCTCTCTCAAAAGGTGCAGTGCTTTAAATGGATCTGACTCTATAACTTTCAGGTCTAGTCTCCTAACACTACCAGCTCCCTTACAAAAAGGGAAAAATTATTAAAAACTGAATACAATGGCAAATATTTCTATCAAATGACAACTTTTCATCATGGACAATATAATGAAATCAAATATATATGAAATAAATATCCAAACTTGCCAAATCTTGCATTTACAGATTGCCAAAATTCCAGTGATTTAATTGAAATTTAAGTAGTTTGCATAAATAATGCAAAATAAGCTTTAGTCTTCCTGTTTATAAGACTAGATGAAAACATATCCAGTAATATCCGGAACTATTGCCTTTATAGTTCCCGAAGAATAGATTATAAGATATTAAGAATGTGCAGAATTTGAGAATATAGTTTGATGACAACTTTCCAATGTATTCTTTAAACTGCAGGGTCCACAATGAATCTGTAACTCTACAATGCCTATTTAGAAATGCTATTTTTAAAATGTCTATTTTGTATACATTTTGTAGCACTGCACCTTTATACTTTGCTCTCATATGAACAAACACAACAGCAAAAACAGCAAACCCTTTATACTACTGCTGAATCTTCCCCAAAGGCCACAAGATTAAACACATCATTTGCATTTGAAATATCAACTCATCCCCCATATTTCATAGATTCTCACTTCTGCTATTTGTACTGGTTAAGTAGAACCATCTCTTCTGGCCACAAAACATTTGAGTTTTCAAGTAATATTTTTAGTTTTTAAATACTGCATGTGTTTTTCTTGTAAGCCTTGTTCACAAAAGCAGATATATATATATACTCCTTCCATTAGTAGTCTTTATTCAGTTATTCAACTTAAATATTTTACAAATTTCAGCAGTATAAAGCTGTATTTAATATCAGACTGGTGCCCAACAATTAGTTAAAGAGAACTTAATGCATGGATACTTCTAAGAAATCTCAACTGAATTTAGTGAGATTATGAATTTAGTGAATTAAGTATGAAACTGAATGTAATGAGGTAAACTTCTAAGAAAACACTAGAAATCTACTCGGAATATTAATATGTTGATTAGAAATTAATTTTGCTTCATGTCCAATTTTAAGATTATCTTTTTTATGTTGAAAAGTTTTATCTAAACATAGAAGCTCATCAGTATTAGTTATAGTTGCTCACATTTTATTCCCAGATTGAGGAATGCCAGTCTTCCAAAATAATCCCAACAATCTAATGGAAGGAGCTGGGAAAGTTTAATTTTGCAGAAGCACAGTTTGCCATACATTTGTTTAAGGACAGCAATATGAGTGTTAATGAAATGAAGAGAGAAGCTGCGTAGTGATTTTGCATTGTGCAAAGAGCTTTTTACTTTAGGCAGACATCCTTCACAGAAAATTGAAAGTTCAAATGGAATATGTGACCTGTTTATAAACTTAAAATGTTTTAAATAGTTATAATGGGATGTTATAGACTGTATACTGAAGTCAGATGAAACATTAAATTATATGGCATTTTTGTGTAACAACCCATAGCTTGTTTATATATCTTAATAACAATTATTAGGTACAGAAGCATAGAATCATAGTTGGAAGGGACTTTGGGGATAATCTAGTTCAACCCTCTGCCCAGTGCAAGATGAGACAGATAACCATTTACTTTCTAGTTGAAGACCTCTCGCGAAGGTCTTCATGTAATAGCCTGTTCCACTAACTGACAGCTTGTACAAATGTCTTGCATTTTTCCTACTGAAATGGGAATTTTTAAATTTTTCTGTTAAATTCCATCTATTCATTTCAGCAAAATGCTCAATCTTTCTAGACCTTCTTTTTTAACGTTCTCACCTATATCTAAAGTATTAGATGCTTCTCATCGCTTTAGGTCATTAAATTTTCTTTAAGAGTCCCCTCAGCATCCTCATCCAAGCTACTATTGAAAGTGTTGATCATGACAGCGCCCAGAACAGAGTCCGCCATTCAAATACTTCCAAGCTAAAGTGGAGCAACTAATAAACACTTCAGGGTGCAGTCATTCAGCTGTGGGTTTATTTAACAGTGTTATCATATTACACTGTTTTATAAACATATTTATTATATAGCATTTCCAATATATGAAATAAGGATTGGCAAAATTTATCTATTGGCTACCTGGGGAAACATTATATTTAGGAAGTGAATGTTAATTCTGAAGTTTCTCATCTTAACTATAATAACAACAGCATTATTATCTGCTTTGTTTTATTATAGAAAGAGCAATAGTCTGCTATGACCCACTTTAGATTACAGGCTTTCCCCATGATTCCATGACTATCTTTAGACGGAACTGATCAAACAGGGAAATCCTACAGCTGTTTGTGGAACTTCCTTTAAGCCAGGATCAAACTACCAGCTGGGGTCCATTTCGAGAATTTTTGATTATTACTTTTTTTTTGCTTGTCTATTTTTATACAGGAAAAAAAAACCAAGCAGCTGAAAAATAGCTTGCAAGCTTCCCAAAACTCACTAATGCTCCACCTTCTTCCAAAAATATGATTTTTACTTGTATCTTGTCAAAGCATAAACCAGCTATGACCTAAAGCTTTGTAATTCTTTGACATTGGAGTGGATCTACTTGTGGCCAATATTATTCAGTTACATATTTTATAATGAAGGGGAAAGAAGAAAGTGAGGAATGTAAATAGGATAAAGCAAAAAACATGAATAATGGAGAGAAAGTTACTTCGATATTGAGCAATGTGTACCGGTAGTAGAAACCCCATAAAAAAGTATACTGTATCTATCTGCTTTGTTTGTTTTTTCTAAAACATATACCCAGGTAGCATTTCACTTCAAATGCAGTTGTTGGTTTATATAGTTTCAAAGCCTTTTGCACACTGTTTACATGGCAAGTAATAAGCAGAAAGCCCACTGCTTCCCACAGTTAATAAATATCCTTATCACAAGAAACATGTACCTCAGGAATGTGAAAGCACCATGGACCAATGAATAATAGTAATAAAAATAAATGGTGAATGAAAGAGGTGTAGATCAAAAGCCAAACCCAACAGTACTTTTAGTGGAATTTTGAGAACCATTTGCTTTCAGTATATGAAAGTAAGAATTATAGAATTTGATAAGGAAATGGAAAGACCAAAGGTTTAAAATAAATTTTATAGCAACAAATCAGATTGAGAGTTGGATCACCACACCCAAGATTGTGATCAAATAAGAAAAAAATCATGAGAGTGATTTTGTTCAGAAGAGTACTTTAGTGGGAAATTTGTAGAGTTTTCAGAGAGATTGTAAATTAAAATATTCCGTCTACCTTTTGTGTTGCTGGGATTGATGAAACTTGGCTTGTGTGGTGGGGGAGGGGGTTGGCTCATTTTGTTAGCAGTACTGTTGGCATTGACAGCGGAGGGCTGGCATGAGTTGGACAGACAGAGGCCATCTGAGACTGGGCGTGGCTGGCGGGAGGGCTGCTGTGGCTTAGGGGGGACAGGAGGAAGGTCACCGCAAGACTTTCTTGTACTGGTGTACTTATCCTGACCTGTTGCTAGACAGGAGTCCTCCTCCTCCTCATCATTGTATGCAACAAACTTGGCAGTATAAATCGTGTCAGGAGAGAGAACCTGGGTTTTGAGGTAAGAAGTGTTTCGTTGAGGTGGGGGAGGAGGAGCATTAGATGAAAGGGGTGGGGAGGGGAATTCATATTCCCGTGGAAGCGGAGGTCTGTACAGACCAGGCTCATCGGGCTCCAGCAATCGCCGTTCTGCTTCATCATGTTGGCGGCGCCTCTCTGCTTCCAAGCGATTATAATATTCTTCTTCCTGTCGCCTCTGTTGAGCCAAAGGAATAAAAGGATGTCAGCAAATGTCAAATACCAAACACACAAATGGAAATTTTCACACTAGAAAAGATTTGGGTAAATCTTTTTCTTTTATCAAGGAAGAAAGTCACACTTCTTGCTCTAAAACACTGGTTTACTTCTGAACTTTGGGTGGAATCCACTCTCTCCAATTGCCTCTTGAGAGGAAGGAGATCCTATGAAGTAGACTTTGAGAGCAGGAGTGGGACAGAATAGAAGAAATCAAGCAGAACCCTTTCTGGTTTTGATGTCATCAGAGTCATATTTAGAAGATAATATTTCTGGCTCAGGCTGAATTGAGGGTTCAGGGTTGAAAGACAGCATCAAGGAAACCACAGAATCATCTTTGGATTCTGTTCAGTGATAAGGTACTTATTTACATTGAAAAAAGTAAACTTGCAATAAATTAAAATTTCAAGGAATATCAAGAAAGAAGAAAGTGAAAAGAAAGAACAAAATGTGAAATTCTACCTTGCAAATGAAATATAGGTAGTCCTTGACTTACAACAATTGAGCCCAAAATTTCTGTTGTTAAGTGAGACATTTGTTAAGTGAGTTCTGCCCCATTTTACAACTTTTCTTGCTTCTGTTGATAAATTAGTAATTTAGTTGTTATGTGAATTTGGCTTTGCCATTGACTTTGCTTGTCAGGTCCCCAAAAGTGATCATATGACCTTGGGACACAGCAACAGTCATAAGTATGAATCAGTTGCCAAGCATTTAAATTTTGATCACGTGATCATGGGGATGCTGCAAAAGTTGTAACTGAAAAATGGTCATAAGTCACTTTTTCAGTGCCATTGTAACTTTGAAAAGTCAATAAATGGACTGTTATAAACCGAAGGTTACCTGTATGCTGCCATTAAAACAAGGGATATTCAATACCAACAATTTCATAAACCTTGTACTGAATGCCAGGATGCATTAAACTCACAATTACTATTTCATGTCTGAAATTACATGAACGTATATCTATCTCCCTGCTTGGCATTTTAAATACAATGCAGAAAGGGTTGCACTGAGGAAGAATGTAGCCAGGCTTAGGTCAGCTTTACATGTAACTTTGCCAAACATGCAGAGCAGAGATAACGACAGTCTTTTTGTTGTTGTTGTTTTGCTTTCCTTAAAAGGGACATAGGAGTTTATGCACAAAGACAGACACCACTGAAGGAGCACTCCTATAGACTGGTTGCTAAACCATGGCTTGACTTATATCCAATTTCTTTTCCTTAAAAGAGGGCTAGGCATTTTTAAGCCATAAAGCATATTTAAGATAGCAACCACCCTGAAAAAACTGAAGCTATGGTGCCCATGACTAGATATAGGATGACCATTTACCAGAATGACAAAGTTGTTCTCCATCACTACCTCTAAGGGGGGAGGGGGAGACACATTTCCCAGCCCTGCTTACCTTTGCCTTTCTCGGTAGCCAGTAGTCTACTTCCATACAAAACACAAGCAGTTCCATTTTTTATTTTCAAACCATGTCACTTCCTCACTTTTCTTTAAATTAAAGGAATACTGATAGGGAGTCTGAAGGATAGTTGAAGTTCAGTATGTTGCCCAACCATAGTTTCATTCATTAATATTAAGCTTTCAATTTTTTCAAATATTTATCATTTGGAACAAATGGATGAGATTTCAATCATTAGAATGGTATCACACAGTATCATATATTTTTGAAGTGGGAGGGACATGGAAAATTAACAATGGTGGTGGTAGGAATAGAATAGAATAACAGAGTTGGAAGGAACTTTGGAGGTCTTCTAGTCCAACCCCCTGCCTAGGCAGGAAACCCTACATCACTTCAGATAAATGGTTATCTAATGTCTTCTTAAAAACTTCCAGTGTTGGAGCATTCACAACTTCTGGAGGCAAGTTGTTCCACTGATTAATT
>JANHFT010007077.1:20068-30514 GCA_032467955.1 Pseudoxenodon macrops | reverse complement strand
GCTAGCCAGATGAATACCTGGTAGGCACATTTCCCCCCCCTTATTTTCCTCCCCAAAAACTAAGGTGCGTCTTATACTCCGAAAAATACGGTAATGAAAATCCATGCTTCAAAGTGCAAATATTTAAGCACATTAAATAAGGATATCTAGCTAGTTCAAATAATCTTAAATTATCAAACACTTTAAACAGTTTCAGAAAAGTGTTCCTCTAAAATTGACTATCTCCTTTAAACACCTGTGAGAAGAAGTGTTACAAAAGAATAAAGGAAAACTACCGGACTCTGTCCCACATTTTAAAATAACTAAAATTATACTGTAATTCCAAGCATTGCACCAAGTGGTGTCATTTTAAAGAGAGGGGGGGATCTGAATTAGTATTTTTTATAAAAGGGAAGGAGGTAAGATCTTTAATTCCATTTGATAGGTTTCTTATGTCATGATCCAACTGCACTTTTAAATATATTGAGTTCAGTAAGTATGAATTATATACTGAAAATTCTTTACGTTGAATTATAATATCTATGGTTTACAGTTTAATACTCAAAATGATTAGTTTTAAGAAAGGGAAATTGAATATTGCACTATTTACTCAGATCTGATTCCTTTAACATGTCATAATAATAATAGATTAATAAAACTGATCAGTACAATACATCTTATTTTGATTTCAGAGTTAATAAAATAGCTAAAACATATAATGAAATTATAAAACGATTCATATATATTTTGGTGCTTTTAGTGTAACATACAGTTTCTACTCTTCCATCAATATAGGTAACAGCAATGAGTGTGAAATAATTTTTTGTAAAAATATTTTAAATCATCTAAGTTTAACCCTAAAGTTCTATTACAAAAACCAAATCATTAAAACTAACTGTAAATGCCAAATTATTAAAAGCTTGAATAAGAAGACAAATAATATATTGGAATGCTAAAATACATTAAAATATATGATTTAGGGAAGAAATCTTTTTTTTAAGCATGGGGAAATGAACAATGGAAACTCACCTGTATAAAATGTTTTCAAACTACTGATATATGTTAAATTGTTAATATATGGTTCATTTAACTGTAGTAGTTCACAAGTAAAATATGCAAACAGAATACAACTTTAAAAGAAAAGCAGGAGAAAAAATTAGGAGCATTCCTCAAGCATTAGGTAAGTGTCTCTTGCTTACCACTAATTTATTAGTCCTTGCCCTGAAGCACTCTAAAGATAAACAAATATCCAATGCACATTGGATTAGCATTAATGAAAAAGAAAAAGAAAAAAAAGTATTAAGGAAAGGCATCCAAGAGAAAGAAATAAGAACATACCAAATCTAGAACAGAGATTGCTGGCAAAGCAGTCTGCTGCAGGTAATAAGAGAAGGAAAAAGAAAGATGCACAGTGAAAATAAGGATAAATTTAGATTGCACTATGCCAAAATCATTTTCTTTTTTATTTGTTACTACAGCTGAATAAAAATAAAAATCAGTGTGACAGTCTAATATTATGTTAGCAAATCTCTCAAAATAAATCAGAAAAGGAGATTAAAAAAAAATTCTGTACACTCTGTTAATTCATCTATTTGTTCTTAAAGATTTACACGATATCAAGAGAACAGAGTATTGTGGGAAAATGGCCAACTGGTTATATTATTTTAAATTTACCATTAATAAGGAGCAGATCTAATGTGAGTTCTAAAACTCTGCAAAACAAATACAAAATGTATTTTGCAACTCTTTAGAAAAAGAGTTTAACAAAGCATATGGTGCAAATTTGATAATTATGTCAAGCTGCTCAATAATGAAGAGGAAGTGTTTTAAAATTATATAGTATATAGATTTTTATCCATAGTTAGGTTAAAAAGCTGAATGGCAACATTAGGACTAGCAACAATTTCATGGATAGTTACATTCATTTTATCTACCTAATTTTCAGTATAGAAAAGAAAAAATAAAATAAAAACAAAGCTATGCATTTAGCAAGAAAATGCGTTAAAAGCAGCAATGGAAAGTAAAGCTTTTAAAAACAGGAAAAGAAGCATAACGTAGAAAGCAATTGCTGTAAAGAAAATAACACCCAAGTTGCTGAAATCAAGTTGCTGTTATAATTTGATCATTTATCAATTTTATTTATATAGCACCTAATACAGATTCTACAATTTTTTTTAAAAGTATGGGATTGTTTTTGAAGCTGTATTCTTAAAAGCAGATTTACTAAAGATCTATTTTTCCTGATAAAGACAAAATTATTACTCTTGGAATGAAAATTCCAAATCCTGTTATGCTATGTACTAACAGATGAAACATAAATTTAAAACAGCTTTTAGTGGTCAAAGATTTTAAAGGCTACACTAATGTTCTGGAATATTACATATGTATCATACAAATTTAAATTATAAAAAAATAAGAATAGTCATTTTCTTTTTGAAAAAAGGGAACTCGAAAGAAGGTTACCTCCCCCTAGTAATTTCTAGGTAATAGCTTGCAACACCACTTATTTGATAAATCAGAGTAAACTTCATTATATGCAATGAAAGACAGGGACATTATGGGAGTCCAATCCTCCTTTATCCTATAGTGATAACTAATTTATATTTATATGCTAGCAATATGCAGAAATTTTAGCCCATGAAATGTATTTTAAATAGGATTCTCTCATTTTACCCTCACTCTTCTCTCAGCTTCTAGTCGTTGCATAATCAGCATAGTATCAATGTCATCATCTTCTTCCTCATCTTCATCCTCATCTTTTTGCTTCGACTCTTGAAGTCGTTTCTGGAACTGCCACTCCAGCATGAGCTTGCGCAGGCGGTCATTTTCTTCACCTGTTCGATCTGGCTTATTTTGAAGTTCTTGAATCTCTTTGCTTAGCATATCCACAATATGCATCTGCTGCTGCTTCTCCAGCTTCTCCTTAGCATCTCTTTTCCAGGGATCAGGAGACAGACTATCACTAGAGGACAGCTCTTCTTTACTTATGGTGATATATTGGAGATCTCTTCGTTCAATGGTTCGGGGTTGTTGTTGGGGCTGCAATTCTCTAATGACCGTCTCATGAGACCTCTGCAGCGTTGAAGGCTTTTCCGGTTTCACCTGCTGAAGAGGAGGAAGCAATGATTGAGCTGGCATTAGCGGCTGAGTACGTATTTGCCCCAGTTTTCTTTCCTGCTCTCGACGTTTTCTATCTCGTTCTTCCTCCAAGCGTGCTTTTTCCTTTTCATACCATCTCTGATGTTCTTCTCTCTTTTTGCGCTCTGCAGCAGCAGCAACAACAACCTGAGATGACTGTGACCCCAACTGATTTGCAGGTGGTGGTGGTGGTGGTAGAGGTAAATCCATTTGCAGTCCATCAAAGTCAGCTGCATAGTGCATTGGTGGGGGAGGGGGAGGGGGAGGTAGATCTGTCCTTGTGGACTGAGAAACTGCCAGCAACATTGGTTGAGTAATTATAGGTGTTTTCCAGCGGCCAGGTCCACTTTTGGTTAAAGAAGATCCAGAGGGGATACATTTAGAGGAACTGTTTAGATGCTCCTGGCTTGATGTGCTAGAATCCACAGAAGAATTCATCCATGGATCGCTATCTGATTTTCTATCAATATATTCCATATCTTTTTGCATGGCAACTTCTAATTGATTCCTTTCTCCCTGATAAATGTTATCATCCCGTAGTTCCTCTTGTGAACGTGTTACACGCTTAAAAAAAATAAAGAATATAACATTAGTTTTGACATACTAATAAGCCATACAGCAAGAACTAAATGCCAGCTTATTGCCTTTGAACAATGATTACGAAATGCTTACTCACTTGTTCTTAGAATCAGCATTATAGCAAGTGGTAATACATTACACGTTTGAAGCCCTACATTCAGCTTTACTTTCCAATCAAGCTAAACAAACTCTAAAATGGCCTGAGACAAGATTTTGAAACTATCTTGGCATATGTTCAACATCAGCGGAATCCATGCTGTATACTTTTCCTCAGAATAATGCCAAACTATTATCACTTTTACAGCTTTTGCTCCCAGAAATATTTAAGTCTAAAAGCTTACATGAATAACTAACCTGTCATTCCTCCCACTGCTTTGGCAACTTTTATTAAAATTACACACACACATAGACACACACCAATATTGCAAAGAAAAAGGAATTATTTGTTCATCCCCCCCTTATTGTTAATCTCCTATTTGTTTTTTTACCTTCTGCAATGCTGAAAATTATTTAAATGAAATATAAATTCCTTATTAAATGCTCCAATGTCAAAAGATACTGCAAAGATTCTGCAGTATTAAATACAAAATACAATTGCTGTATAGAAATTTAATAATATTGTACCACATACCTGAAAATTTCTAATGTTTATAAGCTTCACAAACTTTGCTATGTACTTCTACAATTTATTTTAAAAACAAAACATACCAGATAGAAGAGCTTGCAGCTATGAACAAAAGCAACATTTCTGTACTTCTCTTTCAAAGACCTTAATTATGACCTTAAATGCTTTGCTTTCAATGAATGCATTTCTTATGCTCTATTAGTCCAAAAGCATTGAATACAATGCACATATTAAAATTCATTGACAGATTAGTAATGTCTTCGACATTTAAAAGAAAATAAAGATAAACCAGGCATTCTATACTTTGAAAAATTAACCTACTCTTATTCCTATACAGAGTTTTTTTCTCAAAAGCTCTAAATGTGATTAAAAAAAATATCAGACCTGCATTTCAACCATCAACTCCAAATATAAATTGACAGCTTTTCAAACATAATACAAGCAAGCAGCAGATTTCAAACATAATATAAATGAGTGCAGGATTCTAGTCTAGAAGCTGGCCAAATACTATATTTTAGGGATAGCAAAATATAATAAAATATGAAGGTATTTTTACAACAACTTAAGACTCGACCAGTCCTAGTTATAATTTTTATTCTATCTACACTCTTCAAACTACTAATATGATGAAGCAAATTATTTCTAACCTGATTTGCATTATTGATATAGTGATTATTTTCAGGGGGAATTTGCGGCTTTTCTTCATAACTTGCCCATTGATTCTGAACAGGACCCATTCGATCCTGAGACCTGGAGGCTGGGAATGTGAAATACTCTCTGGTATAAGTTTGTGTTGGAATTGGATATGCTTCAGGTCTAGCTGGTAGTACCTGTTCCTGTGTAAATATGGAAAGATCATTTATAGATGTCAAAAATAATAT
Organism: Pseudoxenodon macrops; assembly: GCA_032467955.1. Classification (NCBI taxonomy): domain Eukaryota; kingdom Metazoa; phylum Chordata; class Lepidosauria; order Squamata; family Pseudoxenodontidae; genus Pseudoxenodon; species Pseudoxenodon macrops. Next base: position 25,312 of record JANHFT010007077.1, on the reverse strand, counting down.
CAAGTGTTTTTATAAATATTCACAGGTAAAGTTTTTTTCACTACTTCTAACCTCTGTGCAAAGATTTCCAGTAGACACTGAAGTTATCTTATTTGTAGTTCCTCCAGTATAAGCCTTTTTGGTCCCAGGACTTGGAGGCTGATCTATTGAGAGCAAGGAGATTTAAACGTTAACAAATGCAAAATAAACATACTAACAAGGAAAGCAAGGCCCACAGGACTTATTAGCTTTTCTTTAGGGATGTTTTACACTGTGGTGCCAACCCCCTCACCCTGTCAATCTTCAGAAGGGCAGTAAAATTTGAATTTTTTTCCTTGGGCTTTGAGTTCGTGTGTGCGTGTGTGTGTGTGTGTGTGTGTGTAAGGAGGGGGTGTAGGAATGTAATTATTCGTCTAAATTGTTCCAGAGTCTAGCATACTGGGAATGCAGCCATATAGATTTAAATAATTAATATGATTATTTAAATAATTAATAAGAAAATACATTTCATTTTTACTCATTCACATGATTATTAGTTATATAAATTCCAATGTTTAGACTTATTTCAGGTGTTAATTCACAGAAACAGTTGTAAGCCGGTGCTTGCTTACTTGCTACATTGGGACTAGATCGGTGATCAGATCGATTCTTCAGCAGTCTATCATCCCCTGGTAATTTCTTTGGTTCATTATATTCTGTCCAAGGCAGCTGAGGGCTTTCAGGTGATCCATTCTGAGCAGAATTGTTATATAGCTCAAAACCTTCACTCTTTGGTCGGGGTTTACCTGAGCCACGACGATCTGAAACTGAACAATGAATGTGCGTGTGTGTGTGAGAGAGAGAGAAACAAAGACATAATAATTCTTCTGGTCTGCAAGAGACCCCATTTTTAAATTCTCCCTTAACCTTCTTCATATGTGCAGTTTCAAAAAGCAAAATTCATGTAGGTAAAGTCAGGCAGACAAAAAAAAGTAGCTACAAATTTGCTTGCATTTCCTGGTCCTATAGAATTCAAATGAAATGCTCTTGACTTTCTCCAGTCTATACTACTTACATAATGCTCCAGGTTATATTCCTATTTTCTCTACTAAAATTACAACCATGTTCTATAGTTGGAAAACTTCCATTGCTTGAGAGTTTCAAGAACAGCTAAAATTCACCAACAGTAGCAGATTACACAGATCTGTCTTCAGACTAATTTAGCACATGCCGAATAATATCATTAGAAAAAACAGACATCTTTATATAAAACCTCTTAACATTCAAATGGCTTTACAATACAAATCTCTGCTTTTTCATCAAATCATTATAATTCCCTTTTAAGAACAACAAATTGAGAAAGGAGTGTTGATATTATTCTGAGGATATAAATCCCACTCAGTTAAGAGGGCAATCCTACATGGAATGCTAAACATCCCATTGAATTAAGACTAAGCATCCCATTGAATTCAGTAAGATTTTAAGAGTAAACAATAAGATGCTTGCAAAGCAATACTTGCAAGTCCTGCCACGGATGCTCAAAAGCAGGTAGTAGCAGGTTAATCCTGAAAAAGCTTTCCAGGATTAAAACTTGTTTGTATCAAATGGAGGCAGTACAAAATTCTACAGTAGTATGATAATCTGGAATGTTGAAAAAATATCTTAGAAAAAGGAGGTGGTAAGACAATTCCATATTATTGCTTAGAGCAGAACTTAACTGGGTCTTTACATTTAGCCCTCTTGAGGGAGAGAGCAATTAGCATATCAGACCACATACTAGGTACTTGAATATGCCTTATTTTTATAGTAATTTTTAATGTAGATTTTATATGTGCACAAATGTATTTTAGTTGTTTACCTCTTTGCATCATTGGAGATGGTTGATTTAACAGTGTTGCTAAACCATGATAAATTGCTCCTTGTTTTGCCACTTCTAGTGTGACTACTGTTCCTGTTCTTGTCATCAGTTCTGCAGCTCTGAGTAAGATTTAGAAATATAATGAGTTTGCAAGAACCAGTAGTAAGAAACTATTATAGAGCAAATTCAAAGCATTTAGTCAGTAGAAAAATGTATACAATGAATATAAATAAACTATTTATAGAAATCCAATAGAAACATTTACAAAATAGAAAAGAAACACAAGAAACACATTAAATCCTAGCAAATAATTTTGTCATTTTAGCAAATAATTTCTATCTGGCTACATTTAGCAGGAAAAAAATATCAGAATGTTCTTGTTACTTTGGGTTTTGGCCAAAGTAAAACTTCCAAGGACCCTGGAATAATTTTAGCAAGTAACTACAAAGCATACTTTCTCTCACTTCTGTTGCTTAGAATATTTCACTACCCTGTACATCTCTTGATCTTTCCTCTCTTTCCTGTCTCCCTCTCTTTCCTGTCTGCCTTCAGCTATAGTTACTGATGCCTTTGACATTTTTCTGTTCTCGTCCCTTCGGCCCCAAAAATTCTGGCTGAAACAATTGCAGTTTGGTCTACAATTGAAACAGAAAAAAGCTCTGTTCCATTCCATATCTAATTAAAATATTCTAATATTTGACTTGAGTATAAACCACCTGAAAGCAAATGTTATTTTTTTGTTTATTTCCCATAGTTATGTGCCTAAGACTCATTTATAAACAATGATATTTGTATATTAGGAACAAGAACTGATTTTTTGGCACTACGTTTGAGTTCTAGTGAGGCCCTTTGGGTTCGATAAGGAATGTTATAGTAAAAACAAGTGGATTATGTCCTATCCAAAATAACATATTTATATACTACTAAAATGTTTGTATCTGTTTTGTAACCTTGAATGTTGCTTCATAAGGGAAGGGAAATTTCTGATGCTCATTGCCAGCTTCCCACAAGGAATATCAATGGGGAAGTTGACAGGAAGTCAGAAGTTGATCCCATTTCCACTGTATTTTTGCCCACATGTGGTCATTCTGTTCTCTTTTCTGGGTAAGAAAGTGAAACTATGATCCAATAAGTCACAATTTATTTAATTCTCCTTAAAATTCTATTAGTGGTACTACAATCTGCAATACAATGGTCAAGTATATTACTCAATTATATTTTCTTACTCAACAGATAGATTATAAGTAGTAGTTATGCTTATGCTTCACACATTTTATAACTTCCAGAAATACTTCAAGCTACAATGGTGTTTAAAAGTTTGTAAACTCTTTTGCTGTTTAACCATTTCTTCATAAATATGACCTTGTGTTCCCTTTCATGTCCTAGGAATAACCATCAGGAGAACATTGAACAACAATAGTGTGCATGGCAGTGTTGCAAGGGTGTCACTATTCTCAAAAAAGAACACTGCTACTTGCCTACACTTTGTGAAAGATAAGACAAGTTATTGGAAGTATGTTCTATGGATGGATGAGACCAAAACTGAACTTTTTGGCTTAAATAAAAAGCATTATGTTTGGCACAAGATAAACATTGTATTCTGAAGATATAAATCCCAGAAAAAAGACTTTTTACTCCATGTGTAAAACATAGTGGAAGTATCAAAGCAGTTTAATTCTTTAAACCCTCTGGACAGGGATGGTTTGCCATCATTGATGGAATATACTTTTTGAAATGTACCAGAAAATTATTTTGGAATCTTAATGTAGTGGTTAAGGTGGTTAAAAGACACTGGAAACAATAAGTTGCTGCCCACATACTGTAATTCTGTCAGACACAAATATGTAGCTTTGCACCATTTTCCATAATAAATAAACGAAGAAGTATAATTTGAAAAATCAAAAGGGTTAACAAACTTTTAAGGGCCACTATATATGGAATGGGGTAATTCACTGCAGCCACTTCACGGCCATCTCACTGTGGCCAACTCACTACAGCCAAGTTGCTACAGAATAACTCACTGCAGGCAATTCCACATGAGATAACTCAATACCATAAATGTTATCCTCCACTGTGGAAACAGTGGTTATTTCCATGGAAATAATGTCAAAGAAACAGTGGTGGATAAGATTTATGGCATTCAGTTATCCCACATGGAGTTAGCTGTGGCGAATTTTCCTGTGGTGAGCTGGCCACAGCAAGATGGGCACAACAAAATGGCTACGGCAAGTTGTCCTAGGCACCACCATATATATTTATATTAAAAACGTTCTGGGTGAAAATGATGCATTTCAGCCTTTATGGTATGAACAATAATAAATTGAGCTATGATGGAGAAACATAAAATAGGTAAGAAGAAAAAATAGAAGTTCAAGTGATCAAATATTTTTTGACATGCAGGGAAATGGATAGATTAACGTTGGAATTGAAAAATAAAGGCGAGTCAGAATACTATGAGATATGGAACAAAGTTTATCAATGGTTGGAATGGAAAGGAGGAACGAAAAATATGAACTGACTAGAATTCATAGAATGGAGAATTAAAGTTATGTGTGTAATTACAATAGAATAAAAATGGGTAAGACAAATGTATAAGTAATATACATAGAAGAATGATGTCTTTATATATGTAAATACTGAATAGACCAAATGTATATAAGTATATATGATACTTATCTTTTATTTTAGTACGTATGGCAAAGATAATGCCAGGATGGTTACACCATGTCCAATATTTTTATGTGTTTAATAAAATTTATTAAAAAAGAAAAAATACAGAAAGCAAACAAGTCACACCTGTTTTATATATAATGTACAAATAGCTGCTATGTTTACAAATTCCAGAGAGTATAATATACCTTTCTTGAGAAAGTCCAACCAAACTGCGCCCATCCACACTAAGCAACTGATCCCCTGCAGCCAATCGACCATCCTGGTTACATATTTGACAAAGTAAGAGTTATATTATTTCACATGACATGAAAACAGATTTCACGCAATTTAGAAATATTTGAAATTAAAACACTAAACATTTTTTTACAATAATTACAAATAATACTAACCACATCTGCAGCACCACCTTTTACCACAGATTTGACATAGATGCCAAGTTTATCTTGACCAGCACCCTAAAAAGATATAAAGCAATTTTTTAAAAAATGCTAATGCTATAATCATAAGGACATTTTATAAGAGAGTGGTGTAACTGATTTAGATTCTCTTATTTACAAATATCCATACAATGGATCACAATACACCGTATTTTTTGGAGTATAAGACACATCCCCCCCAAAAGTGGGTGAAAATTTGGGTGTCTTATACACGGAATGTAGCCCCGCCCCCTGTGCCCACCCTTTGGCCTCTGCCTCCCAGCAATTTACCTCTTTGTAGCAAACAGCCTGTTTCAGTTTCAGCTTCTGCATAGGCTG
>JANHFT010007076.1:320187-333580 GCA_032467955.1 Pseudoxenodon macrops | reverse complement strand
CTTGAGATATGATAGAACCTAGAAATTTGAAGGTGTCTACTGTTGATACTGTGTTGTCTAGTATTGTAAGTGGTGGATCAGACAGAAACACATATTTTTACTGACAACTATATACAGGCAGTCCTTGACTTATAACAGTTCATTTAGTGACCGTTCGAAGTTACAATGGCATTGCAAAGAGTGACTTGTGTCCATTTTCATACTTAACCATTGCAGAATCCCCATGGTCACATGATCAAAATTCAAACACTTGGCAATTGACTCAAATCTATGATGTTTGCAGTGTCCTGGGGTCATGCGATCACCTTTTACGATCATCCGACAAACAAAGTCAGTGGGGAAGCCAGATTCACTTAACAACCATGTTACTAACTGAACAACTGCAATTATTCACTTAACAACCATGGCTAAACAAGGACGCAAAATAAGACAAAACTCACTTAACAAACATTTCACTTGTAATAGACATTTTGGGCTCAGTTGTGGTCGTAAGTCGAGGACAACTTGTAATAGCAAATTCTTATACCATTTTTCCCCAACCTTTTAAATTCTGGGGGAAAATGCCTGGTAGGAGAAGAAAAATGATATGACAAAGTTATTTACAACTAAAATCCACTAAACACCTCTAAATAAAAGAGTCTTAATATTTTGTTTTCTGACTCCAAGTTGCATAATACATCTGCCTATTGCCGTGCTCCTGAATTCATAATGTTAGATTTTCTTGTGTGTATTGGTTGCTATAATTCAGTTATTGTGAAATCATAGAAATTCTTCTATTGTAAGTAATCTTAAAACTACATCTGAGCTTACTTGCTTGGAATCAACTTTTAGTAGAGTTAATGGGACTTGCGCCAGTTGTAAATGTTTACGACTGAAACATAAGAGAACAGCATTAATCCTGGCTGCATTTCAGAGCTTGACAGGTTGTAAGCATGCATTCCTATATTAATACCAGATATCTGAGATGTAATGCTGAGCCTGTACTTCCTGTAGACCTAGGATAATCTGAGAAGCTTCAGACCATAAGAGACTTGAATTATGGCTTCATAGCAGAACTACTTTTGATCCTGGAATGAGAAGGTCCTTAATATGAATGTTTCAGTGTATGGCCTACTTCAAAATGGGTGCCTTCCCAGATGCAAGAGTCCATCCCAGTTCAGCCCCAACATTTTGACAACTGTAGCAAATTATGAAATACATCTGATGTCCATGTTGGCCTTTATAAACACTTGATTGGGATGGACATACAACAAAAAAAAGCTTGTATGTCTTTTTCGAGGCCAGGACTTCAACAGAACCTATGTGCTAATAATTTTTTAAAATGTTTTTTTTAAAATTTAAAGTAATTAAATAAGTGACTGAAATTAACCAAAGGCAATCATACAGATCTTTATGTTGAGAGCTACAGCAGTTTTGCCTCTAAAGGTAATCCTTGACTAAAAAGGGCCTAGAATTTCAGTCACTAAGCGATAAGGTCATTAAGCAAATCATTACATAACCAGAAGCGATTTTACAATCATTTTTACCACAGAGAATCATGCACTTGTTAAGTGAATCTAGCTTCCTCCATTGACTTTGCTTGTTGGAAGACAGCTGGGAAAACTGCAAGACACTGCAAGCACTGTAAATGGAAGGCACTTGCCAAGCATTCAGATTGTGATTACATGATCACAGTGGTGGTACAACGATTGTAATTTGGAGGACAAGTCATAAGTCACTTTTCCGAAGCTGTTGTAACTTTGAACTGTTGTTAAATGAATGGCCGTAAGCCAAGGGCTACATGTACCTTAAATGGGGCTTGGTTAAAAAGACAATATTGAACCCATTAATAACACCTGAGAGATATATAGTGTAATTTCTGTAATGGGTTTGTAATTTGCTTCTAAAATTTTAGAATTGCCAAGGGTTGCAGAGATGATCCCGAAACATACCTTTGTACAGAAAAACATGTAAAAGCATTGACCAATATGGGTCCAGACTATTTGTAAAACATCTTAGCCTTTTGAAAGCAGAACGATTGCTGCTATTCTGAAATCTCTGCTATCCTTATTGTCACATAAATAATATCGCAAGAGAAATTTGAAGAGGAAAGCACAAGGAATGAATTTGGAGATCCATTCTCAATGAATATTTCCATCAATCATTCCATAGCTGCTTTTAATTTTCTATAGTTTTCTAAGGAAAAGGTGGATGGTACTAGGTCAAATGAAGTGTAATACTGATATTCATTATCTCTGTAAAGCAGCTGTAAAGCCACATGGCTGGTTTATGTCTAATATATGTAGACATTGGATGCTTTATGAAGAATAATTCTATCAAGTTTCTAACCTAGCCCTGATGATGTTACATTTGGTAATGAAACATTTGCAAGAAAACTATCAAACTCAGAGCACTAAGGACCCCACAGCTCAATCCTGAGTGTTGGTTAGTCGGTAGGAACCCACCTCTGATGGGTTGCTTTAAAATAGATTGTTATTTGGTGGTTTCAGCAAAATAGTAGTATGAATGAGTATGCCAAGTCAGTATATTTTCTTTATTTTAATGTTATTTATATACTTTTTGTTCCATTTTCTCATTTTTCAAAACAGTCTCTCCACAGGGACAGAGGTATATAATGCAACGTGACTAAGGATTCTCCTTGATGTGATTAGGGAGGATCCTATAATAAATGCCTTCAGTTAAAAATATATTAATGCGTCCTTTTGAAGTTTATATGGGTCCCGGGAAATTATGCTTGGGCACTAATAAATAGGCAATGAAATATGTAATCTCATGAAAGATTGGCACATCTCGTAAATGTTACATAGATGCTGAGCCCTGTCAGTGGTTAGATTTCAGACAAATTCCATCTCTGATCCTCTCCTAGAAGAACTGATTCACCAGAAGTTGATTGCTCTTCAACTTGGAATAGTGAAATGAATGGGTTTTAAGTTCATAGTAAAAGTTGGTTTTATATGTCATTTGAACTGCCTTTTTTATAGTGGCCTGCAGCTTGTAGACTGTAGATGCAGAATTTCCCTTTTACAACTTTTCCAAATCTAGTGCCATTGCCAATTGCCAGAAACAACATCTGGAGAGGAGAGGTTATAGGTTTTCTTTCCATATTTTAGAAAGTGATGCAAAGGTCAACCTGTTTAATTCATAACTTTTCCTAGAGATATTTTTAAACCATATCCATTTAGATTGTACTTGGACCTGTAATAAGCAATTTCAAAACAGAGCAAATAAATAGACAAAATGGGATAGAAGACAATGGAGCTGCATGCCCCAACTTGATCTGCAAGGTTAAAATTACAGCCAGAATTCATCTTGGTGTTTATTATTTCCAGTATGACTTTTGTCTAGAAACCAACTTTTTTGCCAAGGACATAAGTTTGGTCTGACAAAGATACACCACATAATCTTCCTTATGTGGCATCTTGAAATAAACAACCTTAGAAGTGGCCTTGAGTCACGCTGCTCAACCGCAAATGAATTTTAACAGCGTGTTCTTATTACCGAGGCTCTTAAAATGGAGCAGGAGCATGCCTGCATACCACTTGACATAGTTTAAACATTTTTGGTGCCAAATGTGGGGATTTGGCTTCCATTTCTCCTCATATATTTATGATTGGACTAGCTTTGTAAATGGTTTCAAATCCGTTTAAAGTAGACATCCTATATATATATATTTAGTAGCATTTTATATAGTATGCTCATCCTTCCCTTCTTAAAAATAAAGAAAGAAAGAAATAGCTTGGTCCTCAAGTATTTCTATAATTATATGCTCCTCCTTGAAAGCCATATTATAAACTTTGTATTGTTTTATTTTTGATCTGGGTTTCCCCAGAAACTAGGGCCCTTCTCCACACTCCTGGCAATTGGCTCTTCTCCCCTTCTTGACACAGGAGGAACATATGAAACCATCGCTTCCCTAAAAAAGTTTTTTACACTCCCCTAGGAGTGGTTTTATTGGGGTTGGATGGCAGCTATTAGCTTCCTTAGCGGCAGCTGACTGATTACTGATTTTCCATTTCCTGGGCAGCTTCGTGCTACTGTGGCTGCCACCCCACTCTTTTGTGTCTCCCCACAAGGCCATGGCCAGCAGCTTGTGGTGCTAAGGCAGCAGGAGGCACTTGGAAGATCTGGAAGACAAGGGGGTATTTGTGGAGGATCGCAGTAGCTGCTCAGAGAAGCATCAGTGTGGACGCAAGGCAAAGATACTGAAGGAAGTTAGCACCCACCCACCCCTCCTAGAATGAAATATCTTAAGAAATATTAAAAAGGCAGAATATTATATTTCCTTGGATGAGAAACGGAAACCTGTTTTAGGCAGGAAACAGACTCACTCATTCTTAATATCCCCCACCCTCCATAGCAGATGTCCTGCACTTAAGAGATGAAGAGATGACCAGGTTTATTAATATGCAAATGTCCTCACCCAAGATTCAACAAAGGTAGGATTAGCAACACAACTCTAGGGAGATTACATCAAGATCCAACCAGACCTGACGGATAGCCTACAAAGTTAGCTAAGACCCCCACACCCTGGGAGTGCATTTCTTACAAAGGGAAACAGGGAGGTCTGGGGTGGAGCCCAACAGAGGGCATAAAACTCAGGCACCCCCAGCAATCCGCCCTTTTTTCTGGTGGTCTTCAACATCTTGAAACATGTGATTGCCTTTTCCCCAGGACCTCAAAACATGTCCACCATTAAACGATCTTTCCAAGCAGCCACCATGTTTCCAGTGTCTTTTTCCCCACTTGGACCTGAACCCAGATGGATATTTCTTCCAACAATAGGTGGTTCAAAACTTGCACTATCACAACTGTTTGCATCAGACTGAGCAAGAAAGCCCAGCATAGGTTTTGATAATGCTCTCACTTTGCCTGGACAATTCCAATTACTGACTTTCTTCTAAGTTATTTATAACCCCCAGAGGGAGACTGAGTGCATTTTGGGAACTTCTGGCCTTTAGAGCATTTTTAAGATGGACCTCTTTACATTTATAATAATCATGAATTGGTTCATTTTGCCTTTTATGTTTCAATTCTTTATGTAGGCCATGTTAGGATGATGTTGCCTATAGGGGCTCATAAGAAGAACACTAACAAAGGTTACGAAGTTAGTGAGAAACAGAAAAAGAAAAAAAAGACATGAAATGCAGATCTACTATAGCCAAAGAATCACATCTGATTTCTGGTGCCCGTTTCAAGAATAGACCCCTGAAGAGCTCTTGAATTGCTTCCTCCCCCCTCTTTCTCTTCCTAGTCAGAAAAGTTATCTTAAGAAAACAAATGAGGGGAAGAAGAGAAGAGAAGAGGATACAAATGCTCTGGAGGCTCAAAACATTCCAGATACTGTACCACAAGCCACAGTAAACCCTATTTTCTCCAGGATAAGAAGAAAGATAAAAACACAATCTATTTCTGTTAAAGAGTCCACCTATTGCCAGTGGAGGAAATTGGTGCACTAAGGTAGGTTACCCTGCTGGGACCAATTAATAATATCACCTTGGATATACAGAGGCAAGGAGAATGCTTGTCCCAATTCTCCTTTTCTTGTGGATTGTCCCCTTTGGCTTTGATGTAGAGCACAATGTATTGATTGAAGGGGCATGGAGACAACAGCTAGGACTGAACTGAAACGGTTGATGAGTCATTCAGGTGCTGCAAAGCCCCCACATTCATCAACTGGCCATAAAAAAAGTCAAATATGGATTGTAAAGAGGTCCTGCTAGGCCTCCTCCTAACCACTGCCTAGCTACCTGGTCAAACTGTTCTCTGGCTGAACACGATAGCCAGCACCAAGCCTTCACTCTCTCCTCAGGCGGTTCACTTCTCAATTAGCTTTTAAGTCGCAGTTATAGATCTGCTAGAAGTGGTGCAATTAAATCATTAATTACTTTTCCCAGTCAGTTGGGAACTCAATTTCATTTTGGTTTGCAACTTGTGCTTCATACTAGATTACTTAGCTAATCCATATAAACATTTTCAGACGCTATATTTAAGGGAGTTAATGATGAGGAAGCTGGAAATCATTTATCACAAAATGGTTCTTAGAGATTTGAAGTGCAAGCTCCAGTCTTCATAAGCAAAGGTCTCTAGCAGGCAGGCAGATTTGGGACCACACATCCTTGCACTCTAATTTGCTTAATAAGTAATGGAGCTAGGGACTTCATTGGCAGAAAATGACATCTTGGCAAGGTTTTGATAAAGTAATTCCATTCTGAAGAGTATTGCAAATGGACTCAGTTAATTGGAATTGGTCTGAAAAACCAGAACATTGTACATATGTACACACAGAGAAACACACAGACACATCTGATTGGGTTTTTTTATACAGCATGGAGGAGTGTGGAGACATCTGCCTCTGGCACATCTAAGCCTGAAAATAGATTCTTCTCCCCAAAGAGGTTTGCAATTGCTTTCCATCTTCTTTTACATGAAGAAAGAGGGTCTAGATAAGATGACAAAATTAACTCCCTGTCTGCATGTGGAACATCTTTTCTTCATTTCTTCCTTCCTTTGCTCCACACAGAGAAATACTCTTTATGCTTCCTGCAAAGAAGGCATGTTGTGCAAGAAACAGATGGATCATTATCAGTCTCCTCTTCTATGCAGCACCTTCTACATGCAAGAATGAAACCATTTGTTCCTTGACTTTTCCAGCATGGAAGATTGGGAGAATGCTTATTATATACAGTATACTCATCTGCATAGTGAAAGGCTTCTACATTCTCCAGACTGAAGGATGAAACAAACAGTCTCCCTATTTTTCCTTCTATATAGAAGACCAATCCATATTTTTTCCATTTCAATGTGGTGCTTTGGGAGAAAGGGGGAAGTATTCCTTCCCCAAAGATCCACTTCCCCCTACCATACGATGACTCGGTATCAGACTTGCTGGTCAATGCCCAGCTATAAGTTGCAGACATTCTTTAGTTTAGCCCAATTCCTTGGCTTGACTAAACTGAAAACTTTCAGGCAGAGCTCATCTTGATTAAAATGGCAGAAAAGAATGAAACCATATCCAATAAATAATTTCCCATTGCTAGTGTTAGATGTAAAATACTTTGATGCTCTCAGGGCTTCTACCTGCCATCCTTCTGAATTAATGGAGAGTTGACATGCTACTTGATGGCTTTGGAGCTGAGTGACAGTTGAATATTTACATAACTGCCAACTTGGACCTGAGATCCATTCATTCAACAGCTCATCTGTCTCAATACATATATAAGGATTGGACTTGATCTATTTCTCATCTCTAACATGTTGGATTACATACTGGTGCAGTGGTTAGAATGCAGTATTGCAGGCTAATCCTGCCAACTGCCACAAGTTCTATTCTCACAGCTCAAGGTTGACTCAGCCTTCTGAGGTCAGTAAAATGAGGACCCAGATTGTAGAGGTCTGTAAAGCACTGTGAAGTGGTATATATAAGTCTAAGTGCTATTGATATTTAGACTGGGGAGATCCAGGTTTTCATCTCTGTACAGGTACAAAGATAGTTGACTGATCTTGAGCAAGTAATGTGTTCTCAGGCAATTTGACCTCACAGGTCATATAAACATAGAAGGGAGGTACTGCTCCCTGTGACAGCTTACCATTTCATTTGCAATTTGGGTTTTCATTTAGCATAACACTGTTTATAATCTATTTTTTTATTTAAAAATATTGATATTTTTTTATCCTCCCTTTATTTTGTTGGGGAAAAAATATCTTTACATTGACTTTCATCATATCTCATCTATTTAAAAACATCTGGAAAACCTCTACTTTCATCTAACCCAGATTTGATGGAATTTCAAAGGTAGTGCTCTTATATATGTTTGTCTTTGATGTGCCAGCCCTGTGCCACCACTGTTACCAACGATCAGCTTCCTCTGGAAAAATAAGAATAGGTCACAGAGGGAAATAGTACTGCAGTTACATTCTCAGGGTCATTCAATCATTTTATACCCTAAACATGGAAAAATGAATGAGTTTCAGATTGACATAGACACTCAGATTCTAAGCTAACAGGAAATACTGCTGGTTTTGAAGTGAAAGATATAAAAATAGTAATAATAGGTGATCTGTCCCATCTGTTCAGCTGTGGTTGGTTTCAAAAGAGTATTATCAAACCCTTTAAATCCCACTTAAATGTTCACATTTCATTTACTATTTGAACTTAACCTGGACTTTTTGAAATTCTCCAGCCCATTTGTGTGGATGATTTCCCCAAATTTGTTGGAGAATATATTTTCTAAAAGACAGGATTCTCACTCACTATCGTAAAATCTCAGTGTGGAAAGAGTTCCCTTATGATCGCCTCCAATCTCTGGAGATATAATGGTCAAATGAAAGTGAGGATGTTCCTGCATATCCATGGACCAACATGTTAAGTAAATAAATTTTAAAAATTCCTCCTTAAACAATCTAAAGCAAATTCAATTTAACTCAACAGAAGGTGTTGAAAAAGCAGGCAGGAGAACCTGCTTAGGACTCCTCTCAATCATGCTGTCAGAACTGCCATCTTATACTTGAGTCTTGCATTTTCTAGCTGCCAGTTTGCCATGAGCTATGGGGGGAGGGAGCTGGACAGGAGGGGGGAGACGAATTGCTCATCATACCTTCCAGAGAAACCATCTAAAGGTCAAACCACTGTGAATGGAATGCAATGGCTCACCAACTAGCCTGCCATTGAACAGATGGTTCCCAAAACAATTTATTCCAATATAATTGGACAATAAGGGAACAGAAAGGGGGAGGAACTGAACGAGGAAAGTTAACTGGGAAACTTTAGTGCTTGAACTTCAGTTCTGGCTTTGCTATACTGTAATCCACTTGGCTTTTAGTAAAGTATACCTTTCAACCAGGGGTGGGTTCTAACTTACCTCGCCACCGGTTTGCTGCCTCCCGTGCTGCGCATGTGTGCCTCGTGCGCGCATGCATGCGCAGTAGAAAAAAGCCCTGAAAAATTCCTCTCAAAAAAGGCTGAAAACAAGATGGCGACATATGTGCAGAAGAAAAAATATCCAAAAAAAATGCAAAAAATATTTTTCCAAAAAAAAAACAACCCAAAAAAAGATGGCAGTGCCCATGGAGCAGAACAGGCTCTGTGACATCACCAGAGGCCTACTACCTACTCGGTATAACTGGTCCGAACCGGTAGGAACCCACCTCTGCTTTCAACCTAAAAGAAGTTGAGAGTCTTTCTTGGTTAAAGGATCAAATTGGGGCAGGCCTGACACATACAAGATAATAGAATGAACATACTTTTAAAAAAATGAAGTTTATGAAAATATAAGGAAATGATACCAGAACAAATAAAACCTCCCATGTGCTGAAAGCACCTGCAAGCACTGACCTCTGGTGAGGTTATCACAACCAAGAAAAAAAAGTATTCTTAAATTAAACCAAACTCTCTTCTCACCAGAAAATCTCACATGATGCTTTTTGTATCATCTTTTTGGTGTTAGAGGAATGCCTCAATTATTCCAGGCATTAAATACTTTGTACTACTTAATATAATATCATGCTCCTTATTGTCTTGTGGTGTTGTTTTATTGTTTTGTTGTTTTACTAAAACATCCTGAACACCACAGTGGAGGGGCACAATGGAAACATTTAAATCAACCAACACGGAAATGAAATAAAGTGTTAGTGCAAGCAAAGCATCGATGAATCAAAGGAACAGAAAGATGTAATGAAATGCTGATGCAAATGTAGAAAAAATAATGAACAATTAAGAAGTGAGATTAGCAATTAAGAAGTAAAATGTGCAATTAGAAGATCACAGTAGCAATTAGCAGGCTCCAACTTACATTTAGACTGCAATCCTATACTAATTCAAAAAGATTCCCCAGGGTGATTTGGATCCTCCCTTTCAGGAAATTCATAGGCATTCAGAGACATTAGCTCTTCCTCATGTAAGTGTGGCAACCTTACCTGCCCTTGTAGATTTACCACTGAGTCCATTTATTCCTTTCACCAGAAAAAGTTATGTTAGCCTTTGAGAAGATGCAATTATTTTTCATTTGCTACACTTCCTAACCTTCTGTTGTGCCAGCATGACTTTTGCGTGGGAAGTAATTTTGCTGTAAATTCACCCTTTCCTGCCTTCTTGGATTGTTCTGAAAACCATAAACTGGAATATATACCGGATAAATTGCTGAGCTAGGATCCAGAAGACCCAGGTTCAAGTCTATCCTTAGCCATGGAAACTCACTGGTTGATTGATGCTGTCATTCACAGTTTCTCAGTTCAAACCACTTCACTGAGTTAAACCCACCTCACTGTGATATTCTCACTTTGGAGATAGAACAGGAGGAGATTCCTATGTAAGCCACATTGAGACTCTGGAAAAAAGATAGGATATAAATCTAAAGAATACAGTTAGTCCTCGTTTAGTAACAAATAATGCTCAAAGACACAGTCACTAAGTGAACCATGTGACAGAGACAGTAGCTGCAAAAATTAATGGTTGTCACTTTCTCATTCAGAGAAAATTCTCTATTAGAGTATCCTGTGCCTGACACACTTCTTTGCTTCCCTCCTATTTTTTTTATCCCCCTCATAGCTTAAATCAACATTTCTCCCTAGAGAAAAGTGATAACTGCAAGTTAACAAGCTCAGCTCTGTGACCTTAATTAGTTGATTGGAACTCTCTGGCTGGCTTGCAGATGCTGCCTAAAACTGACCAGACCTTAATCAATTTTAGACTGAAAGATTTTATTGTCATAAATATGAGCGTTGGTTGGAAAATGATTTTTATTACTGTTTATTACTATCTTATTTGTGAATAGTCACTATCCAAGGCAGAGGTGTTCTAAATGTTCTTACTGCTGGTTCGCTCAGGGGCGCACTGCGGCCACACACACGCTTTGCGTGTATCCACTGAAAAATCCAAGATGGCGGCACCTACAGCGCTGCCAAATGAACTGGCTTGGGAGCGTGGCAGGCCCTGGTTACTAACGGTTCTATCGAACCGGGCCAGTAAGTTACTAATGGTTTGGTAGAACTGGACCAAACCATTAGGAACCCACCTCAGATCCAAGGCACTTGTTAAATGAGGACTACTGGTAAAATAAAACTTTTCAAAGTATCCGAGAGTAATTTGCTTTGGTGCAGCTACTTCCTTTGAGTAGTATGCATAGAAAGTGTAACATAAGAAATGAAAGAGGAATTAAATCTCTTGCTGCTTGGCCTGAATGACAAGAAAATTGCATTATATTTATAAATGTAAGTATACGAAGTGCCAGGAACCATAGTTAAAAACATTGTCTCGCCAAGAGCAGCCAGTAGCATCTTTGGAAGGGGGGTCAAATCAGCAAGATTGCGGAGTGTCAAAAGGTAAGTCCTATGACTTTTGTCTGTGCTTCTTTTAACACATTGTGTTTAATACAATATCTAGGAAACCCATAAAATAGCCCGGTTTAGATCATATTTTGAAACAATACATTGTGTTTAAGAATGTATTGTTGGATGTCATTCAATTGTGACTTTATCTGTTCACACAAAATTGATTCTGTAACAAGAAAACAACTGGTGTTTTTTTTTATTCCCTCTCTCCAGAACTTATGCAAAAGTGGCAGAGCTTATAAAACATACAGAACTGAAACAACCCTTTTCAACTCCAATCTATTCTATGGCCTTGGTTGATCATGCTTTGGAAACCCCAGCCAAGCTGAATTATCTACACTGAAAACTAGACACAAGCCATTAACTCTGCCTTCCTAGGCATGGCAGCTGCTTTCAGCTGGGCTTATTCATGGCTTTAAGCCTTTGGTCTTATTGACTTACTTCATTGGAATCTAGTAGAAAATATGACAAATAAAAGAACACTGAGTTCATGCCTTAGGCATGAAAACCAGCTGAGTGACTTTGGGTCAGTCAAACTCTCTCAGCCCAACTTATCTCATACAACTCTTGTTGGTGGGGAAAGGAAAGGGAGGATGAAGGAGTGCTACATATTTTCACCACCAATTATAAAAATCATAAAGGTGGAATAAAAAGAAATATTCAGGGGGCTATTTGAATAGATGTTTATATCCACACATATTCATTTTTATATTCAACATATTCAACCACAACAATACATGAGCACACAATAGATACAAACCTATGGTAAACCGCACCAAACTCAACTGCATGAAATACGACTTTAGCAACAGAGTGGTCAATGCCTGGAATGCACTACCTGACTCTGTGGTTTCTTCTCAGAACCCCCAAAACTTTAACCTTAAACTGTCTACTGTGGATCTCACCCCATTCCTAAGAGGTGTGTAAGGGATGTGCATAAGTGCACCAGAGAGCCTACCGCCCCTGTCCTAATGTTCTCTTTTATTTGTATCAATTTTATGTATTCATAATCATACTTATATCTGTTAGTTAATACATGCTTGACAAAAAGATAAATAAAAAATATAAAATGTTACAAGTGAACTGATTTGAACTTTATAGATGCAGCTCTTTTTTAGCTGTAATTTGATTTCTATTTCCTGCTGAATTCAAAGTGATTTGTTTTGTTTTAAAATATATATAGAATTTGTCTGTTGTATTGGGAAAATGTTTTTTTTTAAATTTCCCCTGGAAATTCGTGTGTCCACCACAAACAGTAGCTTCTTCCAGTTAGGAATCTTTTCTCTACCCAACTCCTTCCTATCCTGTTCACAATATTTAGGCAAGAGAATCCATTAACATAATGCACATGTAGGATTTCTACACCCAATCTATTATGTGAACGAATCAAAAAAAGTACAAATACATACTGTACATCAGCATTAAAGAATCAATGCAATAAAAAGATTAAAGATTAACAAATGTAGCATTAAAAAAAGAACGTGGAATTCATAAGCAGAATAGCTCTACAAAGTTTTAACAATAGATTTTTGTCCCATTATCAGAAAACAAATAACAACAACGAAAACCCTAGCATTATTAAAATGTTGACAATGAACACATATCAGTGATCCATTGCTGGAAATCAAGTGTAGAATTTTTTTTCTTGCCTGGCTCTGCTAATCAAGACTTAACAGCAATTTACCAATCTCCTGATAATTAGCCTCTTTGACATAGCCATGGATTCACAGACACATGTAAGCTAGATAAGAGTCACTATTGCCGAAAAGAATTACAAACTATAAACAAAGACATGATTTGTCTTTGTCATTGAGAGTGTGTGATTTTTTTAATAGGAATTGTTTCTTCTTTCCATTGTTTTGTAATAAGGTCGATTTTAAAGAGACGGACACGGTGGCTCAATGGCTAAGATGCTGAGCTTGTCGATCGAAAGATCGGCAGTTTAGAGGTTCAAATCCCTAGTGCTGTGTAACGGGGTGAGCTCCTGTTATTTGTCCCAGCTTCTGCCAACCTAGCAGTTTGAAAGCACATAAAAATGCAAGTAGAAAAATAGGGACCACCTTTGGTG
>JANHFT010007076.1:304635-317017 GCA_032467955.1 Pseudoxenodon macrops | reverse complement strand
ATTTTGCTGAATTTAGATCCCAGCGTCACCCCAATCCGTCTCAAACCCCGGCAAGTCCCCTTCGCTTTGCGGCTGAAGGTGGACGAACAGCTGGATAAACTGTTAGCCCAGGGGGTCATTGAGCCAGTTGACCACACAAAGTGGGAAACCCCCATCGTCCTTCCGGTAAAACCGGATGGATCGTTACCGGTGTGCACCGATTACAAGGGCACCATTAATAAAGCCTTGCAACCCCATGACTACCCCGTCCCCGTAGTGCAACACATCCTACACTCGTTGGGAAATGGGAAGATCTTCGCCAAACTGGATCTCGCCCAGGCCTACCAACAATTACTGGTGAACGCCGCCACAGTGGAAGCCCAAATGATAGTGACGCACAGAGGGGCTTTCAAGTGCAACCGACTCCAATTCGGGGTAAGTGTGGCCCCAGGACTGTTTCAGAGCATGATGGAGCGGTTGCTGCAAGGCATTCCGGAGGTAGTGCCCTACTTCGATGACGTGCACGTCTCCGGGATGTCACGGGCCCAACTCAAGGACCGACTGCACCAAGTCCTCAGTCGGTTCCAGGCCAAGGGCCTCAAAGTTAAAAAGGACAAGTGCCATCTAGGGGTCCCGAGGGTCGAGTTCTTGGGGTTCCTGATAGATGGCCAGGGCATCCACCCCACTGAAGAGAAGATCGAGGCCATCAAGGAGGCCCCCACCCCCAGCAGCAAAACGGAGCTACAGGCATTCCTGGACTTCCTTAACCTTTATGCTGTTTTTTTAAAACAGAAGGCTACAGTGGCTGAACCGTTCCACCAACTGCTGGGAAAGGCGACCACGTGGACCTGGGGACAAAAGGAGGCGCAGGCTTTCGCAGCAGTAAAGGGCCTGTTAACATCGAACAGTGTCCTCATACAGCACTCCGAAACCCTTCCGCTCCAGCTCACGTGCGATGCATCGCCATTCGGCATTGGGGCCGTCCTAAGCCATCGTTTACCCAACGGCGATGAGGCCCCAGTTGCCTTTTATTCCAAGACAATGTCTCCAGCTGAGCGCAACTACAGCCAGCTGGACAAGGAGGCCCTCGCTATCGTGGCAAGTATCAAACGCTTCCACGAATATGTCTATGGTCGGCATTTCTGCATCATAACCGACCAGAAGCCCCTACTTGGACTGTTGGCGGGGGACAAGCAAACCCCTCACTTCCTGTCTACTCACCTGACCAGGTGGTCGATATTCCTCACGGGATACGACTATGAGCTCATCCACAGGCCGGGAAACAGCATCAGCCACGGCGATGCCTTCAGCTGCTGCCACACACCCAACCACATAGTCAACCCCGCACCGGTATACCACGTGCTGCTAGTGGACATCGAACCGTCCAGCCTGGTCACTTCGCGAGACATTGCCGAGCACATGAAGAGGGACAAGGTGCTCAGAAAAGTAATGAACTGGGTGTTCACGGGGTGGCCTCAGGAGGCTGGGGAAGAGGAGTTTAAAGCGTTTTATGCCAAAAGAACGGACCTCTCCGTGCTCAAGGGCTGCTTACTGTGGGGGGAGAGGGTCGTGATTCCCCGATCACTACGCCGGAAGGTGATCGATACCCTCCAGGCCGGACACACGGGGATTGTCTGAATGAAAGCCCTGGCCAGAAGTTACTTGTGGTGGCCCCAGTTGGACAAGGACATCACCGAGTGGGTCGCCACATGTGAGCCCTGCCAAGAGTCACGGGCAGCTCCGCCCCGATCCCAGCCTCTCGAGTGGGAAATCCCATGGGCTCCGTGGGCAAGACCCCACATGGACTTTGCGGGCCCGGTGGAGGGACGATGGACGCATACTCGAAATGGCTGGAAGTGACCCCCATGGCCACCACCACAGCGGGAGTCACCATCCGGGCGCTGCACGGCCTATTTGCGACCCACGAACTACCAGACATCCTGGTATCCGATAACGGGCCACAACTGACGGCCAAGGAAATGGAGGAGTTCCTGGCAGGCCTAGGCATCCGGCACACGTTAATCGCTCCCTACAGTCCCCAAAGCAACAGCCGGGCGGAACGGATGGTGAGGCTCACCAAGGAGGCGCTAACGCGGATGGACTCCGGAGTGCGGCAGGAACGACTCGACCAATTCCTCCTGTCACAGCAGATCACACCATGCGCGGCCACTGGCCGCAGCCCGACAGAGATGCTGATGGGACGCAAGCTGAGGTCACCCCTGGATCGTCTGCACCCGAGTTACCAGCCAGAGACGCCGCCGGAATCACGGAAGGTAACTTGGGCCCTGGCAGAGGGAGACCTGGTTTATGCGTTGAATCACGCTGGGGAGCCTAGGTGTGTGAGGGCCATCATCATCGCCATCACGGGCCCAAGATCGTACGAGGTGCGGCTGGAGGACAATCGTGTGTGGTGGCGGCACCTTGACCAGTTGCGGAGCCGAGCCAGGGCTGCGGGCCTCCGCCAGGAAGGCGCGGCTAGAGACCAGGACGGCCCGATTCCCGGCCGAGAGGACTATGACTTGCCACTGGCACAGCGTGGGCCGCGGCCTACCGGGGTGGCTGGCCCCGACGTCCGTCCCCCAGTGGCGGCCGGGGAACGCCTCCTGAGCGCCGTGGAGCCGGAGCCAGCGGCCGAGGGGCCGCAGAGATTGAGCAGGGCGACCCGGCAACCGGCGTACTTACGGGACTATGTCATGCAAGTTGGATGAGACTATAGCATGAACTATGGGGGGAAGAGTCTTGTGTCCTCCAACAGGTTATTTACATGAACCGCCGCTGGTTGGTTAAACTAGCGGCGGGAAAAATAAAGCACTGTCAGTGGCCAGCCAGCGACCAGGGAATCCCTGTAGCCTGCCGGCAGTCCGGATATTGCCTCTACTCTGAGCCATTAAAGGTAGCTGACTGTTATCAACGCCTCGTGTCTTCCTTACTCGCGCGATCTAACACTTTCCTACTTCCATTTCCACTAAGATATCCAGAGATGGGGCTTGCTGTTAAAGCTGTTTCTTTTTTTTGATAACTATTTGAATTGTCTAGCCTAGGAGTTTGACTGCAGAATTAATTCCTACCCTTAGCCTTTGCTTCCCAAACCTATTCATTTCGCCTTTTGTCTTTCTTTTTTTAAGTCCAGGGAGCAAAACTGAAATTTAACAATGTCCTTTGGTCATCATTTGGCAGCAAGGTTGCTCAGTGGTTAAGATGTAGGGCTTATCGGCTGAAAAGCTGGCAACCCATGTTCGAGACCCGAGTGCCCATGCCATGGGGTGAGTGCCCATATTTGCCCCAACTAGCGTGCAAATGCGAGTAGATAAATAAGTACCACTTTGGTGGGAAGGTAACAGTGGTCCATAACATCATGCTGGCCATATGACTGTGGAAATGTCGCTCAACAGCGCTGACTCAATGTCCTTGAAACAGAGATGAGCATCTCCCTTATAGTTGGTGTTGTCTAGAGGAGTAAAATCCGCAGAGGTTCTTTTATCTTTTACGTTTGGTCTTTTCATGGCCCATTTCCATTGCAGGAGAATTCCAGTAGAGATTTCCCCCAGTTTCTCTTGCACCAATCCCAGATGCAAATGTAAAGAATGAGTTGCTATCTGTGCTTGTTTTACTAGACTGTATTTTCTGAAGCGTCTGAAATTCAGTCATTGTGCAAAAGTCAGTTAAAAGGATTTTGGAGAGAAAAGTTCAGAAATTAGCCACAAATTACTCATGAGGGATTCATAAGAGCTTATTTTTATTAGCTGTCATGGAAGGCTTGTAGAATCTTGTTCAAGAACAGACACAGGAAACTCCCAACCCCCATTCAGAAGATAATATGTCCTTTTCTGGTGCAAGGCTTTTGGATGGCGTTTCAAGGGCCAAATTTGAAATATAAAGGATAGAGCAAGGTATCAACTACATTTGATTTAATTTCATTAAGTTAACATTAGAGATGTAGAAAAACAAAAGGCTCTGGGAACAGACATTTCATAGAATTCGGGTCAACATGTATTGGAAGAACACTTCTTTCAGGGAATTCTGGAAATATTTTTCTTTCCTGTTTCAGATCATGTTGATCTCACTGTTTTGGGATGGTCTGGTGATTTTCCAGAAGTTCATCCTCCAATTCAGAAGTATTCATGGTGTTCTGAACACGCTCTGGCCCTAAACGCCACATCCAGAATACTACAAGTCATTCCCAATTTGAAAGATTAATTGATGGAAAATGGTTGACCATCCCTGGAGCAGCCTGGCATGTTCTGTAGGAAAAATGAATTGTTTGGTTTTACACATCTTTAATATGCTGACACTCCAGTCACACATTTAAATAAATTTCCTTACATCACATTAAAAATTACATTTTGGGAGAAAATTTTGGGGGTCTTTATGTTTCTCATCCAAAGTTTCAGAGGGCTATATGGAATTCTGGCCCTAGCTTCAAAATGCTCTGATTTTCACCACAGCATTGGACCCTAATAAACAATGGGTTTAAAAATGTAAATAATAAATGAGGCCAACATTAGCAGCTACGGCCCCACTAAAGACCAAAAGCCTCAACATTTGCTCCGACATCTGATTCTTAGCCTGCTTGGGTTGTCGTTTTGATAAACAAGAACAAATGAATGAATTTTCCCTCATGTATAAAATGATTTACTAGAACTACCTGGGTTTATGTTTGTAATACGGTCATTTTCCTGTCTTTTCTCTCCTCAAGTTTATTTTTATGTTTCTTAAAAGCAAACAAAAACCTTTGCAAAATAAGTCTGCAGCTGCTTTTGTTGTTGCTATGTTTGATTTGGGCTGCATGTCACCAGGCCAAGATTTTCTTTCCCTCATTACCAACTGTAGCTTGAAGAGCTTGTCTTCTGAGTCACTGTAATAATATCTCAAGAATGAATTTCAGAGGTAGGTTATCATTACAACTCTTTTTTTCCCTTCCACTCTGTCCCCCAATCCTCAAGGCTTTAGATGCTATTATCCCAATTGCCTAGGATTGCAAAAGGCAAAATTATTTTATCGAGTTGAGTTTTCCTCATTTCCTGATAACTATATGGACACATCCATATTGTTTTGTTTCTGGCAGTAAGATGGAAATGATTTCTCATTGACTTATTCAATGTTTTCTTGACTTCTACAAGTGTTTACGCACACACAAAAACAACAAGTACAACAAAAACTGTTAGATCTCGCAGGAGTAAAGACACGAGTCGAGTGACAGTCAGCTCTCGGTTTATTGGCATCAGCTTGAGTTAAATCCGGACTGCCTACTGGGCCAGGGGAGCCCTCTTTTATGGGATTCCCCTGGCTTGTAGGCAGACAATTACATTGGCTGGTAAACTCCGTTGCTAGTTAGCCAACCAGCAACGGGCATGTAACTGTATGCAGATGTGGTGGGGAATCACCCTTAATGGGTGATCAGGATATGCATAGGGATTAGGCAGAACACAACAAAAACCATCCCACAGAACAGATAATCCCTTTTTGTTGTTGTTCTTGTTTTTGATAATGTCCAGCCTCATTTATTTTGATAAATGTCCATTGGAAGTGCAAACTAAGGCAGGAGTACAACTATACTTAACAGTGGAGGACAAGTAGCAAGGCTAAGCTGAGATCTGTAGGTTAGGGATATAAGTAGAACCATGCAATTAGAGCAGAGATTCCCAGGGATTGTGGGGGGATCTACAAGCTCACTATAGAAATAGATTACAATACAGCAGAAGTATTTTGCTGCGCTTATTGCATACACTGTACATTCCCGGAGACTTTTCAAGGCAACTCATTACCTCAAATCAAAATGATACTCATTACCATGTATACAAAGCCCTACTGCCATGTAATGCCTGCATCTGCTTCATGGACATTTGCTTGGTAGACCAGAATGTCTTGTCTTCTAAAGCAGGGGTCTCCAACCTTGGCAACTTTAAGCCTGGTGGATTTCAGCTGGCTGGGGAATTCTGGGAGTTGAAGTCCTTCAGGCTTTGCCAAGTTTGAGGACCCCTGCTCTAAAGATTCCAACAGTCCAGTTTTTAATTCTTGCAGTACAGTAGATTATTTTTCTATCATCAGTTGTTGACCTGAAGAAATAAAGCCAACCCCAATCCCCTCTTGATCCCACATGAAATGCTTTTGGCAAACTTCACAGAGATGTCAGCATTCTCTCTTACACCACAGGAGTGAAACAGCGAGAGATTTGCAGACTGAATGGCAAAAATGTCATGCTAATTGCCTGTATCAGCGGTCAGGCCCTGTAGGATTATCTGCCAGTTTCCACGACGTATAATGCAGTGAAAGGTTATGCAGTTTAGTGAATTAACATGCATGAATGAGAAATGCAGTTCACAGCCTAAGTGAGTAAAAATCATGCTGACAACCTCCATTGAAAAAAACCCTGCGTGTTTGCTTTCTGAAAACAATAGTCTCTAAAAGCAAACTTCACCCATTACAATGCCCATAATTCCCAGTCATTTGCATAAATCAATGAAACCTGATTTTGCCCAGAAGTGGCCTGACAAGTTGTGATTTTTATGCATTTCTTTATTTGACATGATTTAATTAATACTCTAATAGGTTGATACAGAGCTGATCAAGTGGTTGGTTTGATTGCATTTGTTGCTGCCATGGGGGAAGGGGAGTAAGAGTTTTAGATTGTGGATTTTTTAATGTTGTAAGCCTCCTGGAATCACTGTGTGAGAGTTAAGCGACCATATACATGTGTTTAATAAATAACAAAATAAATAACATAGTTAGAGTTTTGTTTATCTCTTTGCTGCTCTCTAGTGGTCATCTGCATTTTAATTTCTGGATGGGACCTCAACTCTCATGATGAATGACTGGGTGGCATAGGAACTAGCCAAGTTGTTTCTGGGCATTAAAGTTTAGAAAAATACCTTTGGGATTACAGGCCATTGCAAATTTATAAGGAATAGAACCCCTGATATACAATGGGACTACATTAAATTTCAATTGCCATAAATATTAATTAAGAAACATGCTTTCTTAACATTCAAATTTCTTCTAAACTGTTCACTAATAACTGTGTAAGAAAAATTCAAATATAGCATTGTTAAGAAAGATCCGTGCTTCCCTCTAATGGTAGTTTGATGCAAGTGCCCACACAATAAAATTGTCATGCTAACATTGGCTCTTTCTTGCCTTATTAAATCTTTGACAAATGTCGTGTTCTTCAGTTGTTACATTTTAAAGTTTAGCAAGACATTGGCTTTACCTCCTGAGTATACAATTTTGACAGTAGAGAATATATACAATTGGAGACAAGTGAATGATGTTATTGGATGTCCAAATTCCTAGGTGGCTGTCACAGTTTTATGATGAAAATTGGTTGTATTACAAAATACATCATGGCAATGAGTCTTGCTTGTTTTGGGTTCCCCCCAGAAAATATAGTTTTCAATCAATAAGAACATATTTATATGTTCTATATGTAATATCTGTCAATTATGGATGTGAACAGCTACAACTGTAATGGAGCCTGTCCATTATGGTTGCATGTCGTGATGACTGGTAAGCGAGACAGTTTCGCTTAATGACCCACACCCCCTAGTTTCTCTGATGTGGCTGTTAAATGAATGTGTGAGTTGTTAAGCAGAGCACGAGTGCCTCAGCTGTTGGAGAGACCCTGGAAAGTCTACTGGTCTTAAAGTCTCTAGGCCTCAGGCTACTTTCCATCCAGTCCCTCAAGGCGGTCTAAAGGGTAGGAGAAGCTACCTGCACCCAGTATGTGCAGTATTCTTCCCAGCCTGTAGGGGTGGTGGTCTTTTTTTAAGGAGACTCCTCGACCTACGACCACAATTGAGCCCAACATCTATGTTGCTAAGTGAAAAATTTGTTAAGTGAATTTTGCCCCGTTTTAGGACTTTTCTTGGCATGTTTGTTAAGCGAATCACTGCCTTAGTAACACGGTTGTTAAGTGAAGCTGCATTTCCCATTGACTTTGCTTGTCAGAAGGTCGCAAAAGGAGAGCACATTACCCCAGGACATTGCAGCTGTCATAAATATAAAACACTTGTCAAGCATCTGAATGTAAATCATGTGACCATGGAGATGCTGCAACGGTCATAAGCGTGAAAAGTGGTCGTAAGTCACTTTTTTCAGTGCGGTTGTAACTTCGAACGATCATTAAACAAACTGCTGTAAGTCGAGAACTTCCTGTATTTGTGGAGTTTGTGGGGCTTCCTGAAAAAAATGGGCTCATGAGAATACTACCTGTTTGAAGAATAGCACAAAGTTGCCATGAGCTGTAAGAAAGCTGAGCCTCGCATCGCATTGCATCAATTGGGAGCTTCTGCAAAAAACAGCAAAATAAGTTGGATGCTGTTGGTCCTTGGAGCTGGCTGAGGAGAAGGCCGAGTCCTGAAAGTTGCTTGGGTGGCTGGGTAGGAAGTAGGCCTTCTTGACCAAATATGATGAGTGCCACCCAATCTAGGAAGAACTGTAACTGGCATACAAGATGAAGATGCACAAAGCTGCAGTTGAGGTTTGGGAAATATCTCAAATTTTGAGCTGTTTTGACAGAACGTTAGTCCCCTGGAAGACAAAATATATTTTCATTCTAAAATAATTTGAAATTTTAGGTTACTTAATAATGAAACTAGAAATACAAGCGCACGGCAATTGCAAGAGCAAAATTGTCTCATAAACATTCAGCAAGCGTAAACTTGAACAAGGAGGCACAGAGGACTTGAAACCTCTGTGAAATAATACCCTGTTTCCCTGTCTTATTTTCTTTTGACCCCCGAAATAAGCACTTGGCCTTATTTTCGGGGAGGTCTTATTATTTTTCAGATGCAGAAGGCAGAGAGGATGGTCACCTCATGACTGCTGCTATGGTTTGGGGAGGGCTTATTTTCAGGGGATGGCTTATTTTAGCACATGCGCTCAAAGGCCTAATTGGATTTATTATCTGGGGAGGTCTTATTTTCAAGGAAACAGGGTATGTGTACTGCAGATGACCCAAAATGGGTTGTTGGTGGTTTAGAATTCCATTTTGTAGCGGAACCAGGAAAAGTAATTAGGCTTAATAACTTTTGTTTTAGGCTATACCTCATGTCTTGTACGTTATGTTTCTTTTGTCCTGTAACCTGAATGAGAAAAAATAAATCTCTGATATTTTTCAGTTGATTGCCTTTCATGATTTGAAGAATGCTATTCATATTACTTCTCAGTTTTCCTTTTTAAAGGCTAATCATCTCCAGCATTTTATTTCTCTTGGATTTCTGAGCAGGAGTGGATACTCTTTTAATAAGTAGAGTAATTTCTTCTTTCTTCAAATGTATATCACATTGTGAAAGCAGTTGCATGATTGATATTTGAGTGAGCCTTTTGAGGGGAAAAAGTTATATATGGAATTATTATCCGTAATTAGAAGGGAGCAAATAAATGGGAATACTTCAATTAATTTTTCAAAGTATTACTAATTTTTTAGTCAGACTTTTTTCTAAAGACTTTCATGCAGTTAGTTCAGACATTCAAGATTCGGACGTTGTATTACGTCCATATCAGTTTATGATTGGCCAATCTCCATAATAAATAAATATTTTGCTTTTGGGTGTGTTCATATGTCACTTAACTAATAAGGCATCCAAACTTGATGTGAGTCCATTACAGACCACCCATTGCTACCAGAAAAGAGAAATACACATAGAAGAAAAACAGCTGATAATATGTTCAGTTGTATATCAATCAACAAGCTAATTAAAAACTTTCAGCCCTTAGTTCATGATTAAAGACAGATGAATGGCTACAACACAATCCAAATTTTCACTTGGCAATTTATTGCAGAAAATCCCAATGTCTCCCCTTATGATTAGTAAGACCTGCCACAGTTCCCCCCCCCCCTTTGGGGGCATATTATACTCAGAATAAACTGAGTCTTTTATCAACAATAGCATTTGAGATGCTTATCCATTTTTGTGTAATTTTTTAAAATTATATATCTTAAATTAAAATTAATTTTTAAAAAAATGACATATAATAGCATTAAAGAGTTTTTAAAAAAGAAAAAGAAATGCAAACTAATGTTAAGAAAAACAAAAACAAAGAGAAAGCTAAAAGTGCAAGGACAAAAAAAAAGACACCAGAAACCAAAGGAAACAGATACAAAGATGTAGTTCTAATCTTCTTTACAACAGTTACAAGTACAATTATAAATTTACCTCTTGCTTTATGGTCACGACATTATAATCTTTCAATAATATATCTTGTCAAATCATGAAACCTACAAATTTCAAGTTCATTTTTTCTGATGATGTTGGAGAAAAAGAGGCAGAACCTGGGGACAGAGTCAAGAGAGGAATCAATCTGGGGTAGGTATGTCTTATCTAGCGCCAATTTAGAGCTGACCTTTAATTGACTACATTTTTGAGCAATAAATCTTCTTCACCGTAACTTAACATGTGGTCATGATTCTTCCTTGCCTGACATTTACACACACATAAAAATCTATAAGGGGTTTCCAGTCAGGAATAAAATAAATATAATAAATAATACAAAATTAACATAAAATATAAATAAATATTGTCTATTCTCTGATCAAACAAGTCAATCTAGCCATCACAGCAAGTGCCATTATCTTCACCAACATTTTTCCATGCCAGATCTTTCCATCTTTGTGCATGCAGTAACGTCACTATAGTTATGCAGGAAAAGAAATCACACAATTTTATAAAAATTATCTTTAAAATTATGACATAGTGTAAATGCTGGCCCTTTCAGCCACGTATTTCCAATTGTCCCATCTATTATAACCAAAATCCTTAGCCCACTTCATCATGCATTCTTTTCCTTGTCCTTCTATTTCAAATTTCAATAAAAGTTTATATATTTTAGCAATTACACGTTCATCATTTGTACACAATTCTATTTCAAATCCAGTCTTACATTGTTCAAACTTATTTTAAATCTTTCTAATAATTGTAAACAAGAGAACCATTGACAATTATTTCTCTACTATCAGTTCTTTTGATTTTACTTTACATTCCCTTGGCAAAAGTCAAATATCTTGTTTGCCTATTACTACTCACTTGGAAAACATTTCTGCTGAGATCCCTAAAGATTTTTTTATGCAAATATTTTTGGAATCGAAAAATCAACCAGCAGGTGGTGATGTTGGTACAAGATTTTCATTTACAGTCCCACAAGAACAGTGGTTAAAACAAATACATATGTGCTATTTAAAGAATTAATTCTTAGGAGAAAAGTAAAATGCTAATATTGTAGGAGTCGTGAAAATTGAATTATATTTATTAAGATAGAATTATATCTATTAGAATGGATTATTTTTTATTGCAATGTGCTTTCAAGTAAACTCTAGAGCAGGAATAGGCAGTCAGTTTTGCTCACAGACTCCAACTGTATACCACGTCAGGCATTATGATCAAAGAGCAAAGGATGTATAGGAGATATAGCTCAAAATACTTGAAGACCCCAAATTGTCAATCCCTATTGTCAATCCTATAAGAGCCAAGGTAGTGCAGTGGTTAGAGTATAGCACTGCATGCTACTTCAGCTGACTGCTAGCTGTAGTTCAGCAGTTCAAATCTCACCGGGTCAAGGTTGACTCAACCTTCCATCCTTCCGAGGTCGATAAAATGAGGACCCAGATTGTTGGGGGCAATAGGCTGACTCTGTAAACCGCTGAGAGAGGGCTGTAAAAGCACTATGAAGCGATATATAAGTCTAAATGCTATTGCTATTTAGAAAATATTATGATGTAGTAAGCAAGAAGTATTAAGTAGGTTTCCGATTTATAGCTAAACATGAAGGCATTAGATCAACAGCTCTTCCTGTTAAGATCATTAGTAACAGGGCTTAGAAAAAACTTTGTCAGAATTTTGGTTTACTACAGAATGTTTGGACAATATGAATCCAACCCGAATATTGTATTTATCTAGCATGAGTGGAAAAAACAGGCAATTGCAAGCTTCCAGGATGGAGGAAGCAAAACTATCATGCAATCTATAAATGTATGTAGCTATGGAATATTTGTTCCAAAGCATTGTTGGAAGAAATATCCATGTAGGTTCAGTTCCAAGTAGGGAAAAAGACACTGGAAACATGGAGAGTGCTTGGAAAGATGGTTTAATGGTGGACAGCAGGACCACATGGTTTTGAGGCCCTGGTGAAAAAGGAATCACATGTTTCAAGACCACCAGGGGAAAAAAGGGAGGGGTTGCTGGGAGTGCCTGAGTTTTATACCCTCTGTTGGGCTCCACCTCTGAACTTTCTGTACCTGTGTAAGAAATGCATTGATTGGTTGCCAGACTCCCAGGGGGTGGGGGTCTTAACTAACTGGGTAGGCTGTCTCACAGGCTTGGTTGTGCCTTGCTAAGGTGCCAGTAGAGTGATAATCCTATCATGTCCTGAGGGCCATGACTTAATCCCATCACCCTGGAGCTGAAGGGGG
>JANHFT010007076.1:270496-291615 GCA_032467955.1 Pseudoxenodon macrops | reverse complement strand
ATCCCTCTTCTCTACCTCCCTCCTTCCCTCTTTCTCCCTTCCCTTCTTCCACCTCTCCTCCTTCTCCTCCCTTCCCTCTCCTCTCCTCTTCCTTTCTTCCTTCCCTAGCTGCCTTACCTCTTCCTGGGATGGTATTTAAGGGAAACGTACCTTTTGGAAGCTATGCACAAGGTTGGGCTGATGATATTTTTCTAACAAGCCCTCAAAGGTTTTCTCATATTACTTTCCAGAAAACGCCCTGGGAAAATCGGTGAATGGTTTTCTTCCATGTGAGAAACTGAAGAATCATCATATTATTTATGTGTTAGGCGAGAAAAGAAATTGGAGCAGAATCAGAAGATTTAGAATCAAGAGACTGAGATTGCTTCATGATCTTGTCTGAACTAGCAAAATTACCTTCAGAGATAGTTAGCTTATTTATTATTCCTTTATTTGTTTTACATGGAGTTAGCTCTGAAGAAAGGCAATTTCTAGCTTAAGGGGTGTCAAACTCTTTATTTCATTGAGGGCTGCATCAGGGTTGTAGTTGACCTCGAGGGACCAGGGTGGGTGTGCACAGGGTGGGTGTGACCAGCTCGACGTCACTCATGTCGTGGGCGCCTGTGGTGGCCCAAGAGCTCTGCCAGCAAAAACGGACCGGTCCTTTGCTGTTTCCAGGGTAGCCCTGTGGGCCAGATCTAAGCAACCTGTGGGCCGGATGCGACCCACGGGCCTTGGGTTTGACACCTCTGTTCTAGCTGAACGCAGGAAGAAAAAAAAGGCTTATGGAGGGAGATGTTTAATTTATTTATTACGGTATATCCGACATTTATTATTTTTACAAATAACTCAAGGTGAACATATCCACCACACCTTCCTCCTCCTATCTCCTCACAACAACAACCCTATGAAGTGAGTTGGATTGAGAGAGACTGACCAGTCCAAGGTTACCCAACTGGCTTTCATGGCTAAGGCAGGACTTGAACTCATAATCCCTTGCTTTCTTAGCCTGGTCCCTTAACCACTAGACCAAACTTTTAAATTACCAATAGTGTGGCTTTATTGAAACATCCATCTAGGGCAGCGGTGAAATCCTTTTTTTTTTAAACTACCAGTTCTGTGGCCGTGACGTGATGGGCGTGGTGTGGCTTGGCAGGGGAAGGATACTGCAAAATCTCCATTCCCACCCCATTCTGGGGTTGGCCAGAGGTGGTATTTGCCAGTTCTCCGAACTACTCAAAATTTCCGCTACCGGTTCTCCAGAACTTGCTGGACTTTACCCCTGATCTAGGTACAGCAGAAGCAAAGTCAGTTCTGGGATTTTGCTAAAAAAAACCACATAAGTAAAAACCCTTTTCTCCCTCTGGGCCACCCATAGTTCATAGTTCACCAGTTGGGTTCAGTATTTTTAAAACAGTTTTCTGTTTAAAATGGTTACAGTCTACTATGAAATTAATTTATGGCATCTGCTTTATGTTTTTCTCTAAGAAGCACAGGGACATATATAGATGTTGTTCTCCTCCTAATCCAGGGAAGATTAGCTTTCGCTAAGAAATATAAATTATGGACACTGGAATTCAAGTTTTTCCAATCTTACTCTAGCATTATGTTTGCTAAACCATCACTTGTAAGGGTAAAAGATAGAAAATAACGAATCAGAGTAAATTGTTAAATGCATTTTACATTGCTGAAGATGGAAAAGAGCAATTATTATTTTCATTTGTACATAGCTCTTCTTTCCAAAAGAGGATAAATAGGATATTTTCAGCACAGATAGTTTTTCCCATTGCTGGATTGCAGAGGATAAAAATATTTAACGCTGTATTCAGTATTTCTGTGGAAGTGAAATTACGCTATGAGTTTGGAATGACACATGGGAAAATCTATGAATTTTCCTTCCTGCTTAAATTTAAATGCAAGCATGATGTTGAAATTTACCTCATAAGCAGACAAAACATATATTAAAAGACTTTTAAGAATAAAATAAAATAACGTTGGGTTCAATTCTTTTGGCCAAAGATTGTCGGTGCTGCTCAAACATTTCATAACTTGACCTTGGTATCTAAATGTCTCACTGACAACAGAAGGTTCTCCTGCATTCCGGAGCTTCCCTCCCTCCTCAAGAATTCTCCCACTCACCCACGTTGCTTCTTTGACAAACTGGGAAGCGACAGCAGGTCCAACTACGGAGTTGAGTCAGGTTTGACATGCAGGGTTGCTAACCTGCAACCCAGCATCCTAACCACAAGAGCCACTTTTGAATTGGAGCTTCAAAATGCGGCCATAATTACATTTGTAATTGGCTCGGATGGGGAGACTCCATTCCTGCCTTCAAGAAAAGCTGGGCAGCCTCTACTGGTAATGGAGCAAACAGAAAGATGTAATGTGTCATTTGCATTTGGAGAGTTCATGCTTCCTACTCCCCTGCAATAGCATAGTACATGTCTGATTAATGGTTAATCATAAAGCAAAATAACAAAAGAGAGTTTGAAAGAAATGGGAAAGAGCCCTGAGTGTATTAAGTACAAAGATAACTTATTTTGGTGCCTAAACAGGATCAGATTAGAAAACCTGGCTGTCTAGAATTATTATTAGCTAATGACAATATCAAGTATCAAGTCTTACAAATAGGTGGATGGTTAAAAGATTGGAGATTATTTCAAAGCGAAGGGCTGATTTGCAAACGAATGAATGAACAACTGAATGAAGTTGATATCTGCCAGTTATTAATTTTAAAGTATTCAAAAACAAGACAAAATTGCTAGCGCTCTCCTACAGACATACACGCCCATTTCCAAAATGTACTGTGTACATTTTGTCTGGCAATGTGGAGAAAGCAAAACAGGAAATTGATAGAAAAGGGTTGATTGTCATGCCCTCATTCCTCGGGTTGCATTTCATCGCCTATTGCAAGCTCTGATGATGAAAAGATTGCATGCTGGCCATTTTGCAATGAGTTGTGACTTTAGGGAGATATTAAGGTTGCAGAAATAAAGAAAAAAAGAATGTGCGCTTTGGAAACACCAGGAATGAGATACTGAAGGTGACTCATGGGGCAGGGGAGAGAAACATCCTGCAGCAGCAAAAAAAAGAAACCTCTGTACAAAAGGTAGAAAATAAATTGTTGCTAATACACCTCCCCAATCCACAAAGGAGTCATTAAAAAAAACCAAACAAACCCTCCCAACAACAGCCCAGTTCTTTACAGTGGGCAGGTTCCCTGTGTTGAGACAGAGAAAGCTGTCTGAATTCTTGCCAGTTTCCTTAAGTAAGGACTACTGTGGGTGCAGGCATAACTGCAGGCACTTGCTACCAAATGGCTCAGATCCACTGTGATTGCATTGCAAAGTAGAATCAAAGTGATGTGCCAATTATCTGCAAAATAGTTTTAAGCCACTTTCCCACTGTGAAGACCTGGGGACCTAAGAAGTGAAGTGAGAAGAGACCACCCCAATAGGAAAACCGAACTTCACAAGTTTTGCAAGAACTTCACAATTGCAAATGGTAAGGTAGCTTTCTTGCAGCTTGGGCTACATTACACCTGAGAGATTAAATCAAGGTGGCTGCTGAATACAGAAGACACCAAAACCAAGAGGTCTGGAGGAGATTCTGGGGTGGTGCAGAATCAGAGAACCCTTCTATAGCCCCACTGCTCATTTTCTTTTAATCTCCTTGCTTGCACAAGCAGCTGTGCTGAGGACTGCATGCAATTCTTTTACTAATAGCTTTCCCCATCTGCAATGTTTCGCTCACAGTTTCATCAGAACACCAGGTGTAGGTGTGCCCCAAGCTATGTTAATTGCTTGAATTAAAATTGCTGCCTAAGTAGTTTTGGGCAACACCAGATAAGCTGGTATAGCAGCTCTGGACAAGGTGCGCCCTGCATCATGCTTATCCTATAGCCTGTGAAGATTCTGATTCATGAAAAGCATTCTACTGCAGCAGGGCTGGCTGGGAATAACTTTGAAAATCCAGGTAATATTGTAATAGAAATCTTCTTGGAAACACAACAGTTAAAAGTTCACTTTTCCTAAGTGAGCCCTGCACATAATTTGTAATGTTTTTTGCTATGTCCTCATCTCATCCCTAGTTTTATCAGTGAAGAGCTTAAAGGTGATCTTAGAAATTGCAGTACCCTTTTCTCCCAATACAAAATTTACTATGAATAGGAATCTGGTATGCTGAAAGAGATTAGGATCTGCTAAAATCCTATGGCTGCTATTCACACAACCTTCCCTACCGGGAAGGAGTGGCCACTGCCTTCCATGCCCAGTTTAGTATGGACTGCAGGAGGGATTGGACCTTTGGCTTCTTATAAACCCAGGTTAGAACACTATATCTGGTTGTTGTTTTTTAAACCCACAGTTTTAGCACTTTTCTGATAGACATGTCTTTATAAATCAGGAAAGTGCTAGTCCTGGGCTGCCTAGAAGATTGGTTCTCACCAGGAAAGACGACTGGATTGTGCCAGCTGCATATTGCTAATTCTGTCACCATTGGTTATATTACAATTTCCTATGTTTTCTGTTGACAGGGTATTTTATGCAGATTTTTAAAGAAACTTTGTTCATTACGTTTATTACTTCTGAAGACTCACACATGAGCACTGCAACTGCTACCCTGACTGGTTAACAAAGCCATCACCGTGGTTACTTACTTAGCTATCTTGCCTAAGGTAGGAGGGAATCATAGCATT
Source organism: Pseudoxenodon macrops (assembly GCA_032467955.1). Classification (NCBI taxonomy): domain Eukaryota; kingdom Metazoa; phylum Chordata; class Lepidosauria; order Squamata; family Pseudoxenodontidae; genus Pseudoxenodon; species Pseudoxenodon macrops. The sequence continues at coordinate 286,940 of JANHFT010007076.1, read as the reverse complement.
TTGCCTATTCTGTTCCAGATTTAGTGGTACAGGTAGTCCTTGACCTATGAACACAAACTGAGCCCAACATTTTTGTTGCTAAGTGAGAAATGTGTTAAGTGAATTTTGCCCCGTTTTATGACTTTTCTTGCCACATTTGTTAAGTGAATCACTGCAGTTGTTAGTAACACAGTTGTTAAGCCAGTCTGGCTTTTTCATTGACTTTGCTTGCCAAAAAGTCACAAAAGATGATCACATGACCCTGCGACACTACAATCGTCATAAATATGAACCAGTTGCCAAGCCTCTGAATGTAAATCACATGATCATGGGGCAATGGTCACAAGTGTGAAAAAAGTCACTTTTTTCAATGCTGTTGTAACTTCGAAAGGTTACTAAATGAACTGTTGTAAGTCGAGGACCACCTGTACTAGAGTACTAGAGTCATGGTTTAGTTCTATTTCTTTACTGCAATAAATAAACCAAAATGCACAGTGATCAAACTGCAGGTAGTCAGATAGCAGCTTGCGGTCAAATAGCAGGTGAAGGATACTAAGAACAGAGCTTTTAAAATGAGGCTTTCTCCAGACATCTTTCCTTCCTTCTCCACCATTCAGTCGTGCCCGACTCTTGGTGACTCTATAGGCAAGTACTCACCATGTTACCCTGTCAAATGCAGCTTCTTTCAGTTCTTGGATGTTCATCTTTGTATAAGCATTGATGGTATGAAGCCAGCAAGTTCTTTGCTTGCCCTTTCTTCTTGATTCACTAACCATTCTTAACCTCATTGATTTCTCCACTGAATTTGTACACGTGACATGGCCAAAATAAATCAGATATAGTCCTGTGGTTTTGGCTTCTAATGATGTTTCCAGTTTTATATGATTCAGCACCTCTCGGTTGGTTGTTTTGGCTGTCCATGGCATATGCAATAATTTACGCCAGCACCACAGTTGGAAGGCATCAATTCTTCAATTAGCCATTCTTAGTATCCAACTCTCACACCTATACATCATTATAGGGAAGACTACTGCTCCAAGTAGCCTGCTTTTTGTATTTATATCAATATCTCTTCTTTCCCAGATCTTATTTATGTTAACCATTGCAGCGCATCTTAAGGTAATCCTGAACTTTTCCATAAAATGAAGTCCATCTGATTTTGATGTTGTCCATTTGGTGCTGTCCATATGTATAAACATTGCTTGTGTTGAATAAACCATGTGTTCACTATACTGAGATGACTTTTTTCTGGTAAACTTGTAAGATTTGTTTCTCTTGCCATGTACATATATACATCTGAACTAGACTATGTTGTTTCTCCGTGTCATAATAATATATGTGGGTATATGTATAATTTTGTATTTATTTATTTATTTTGTCATGTTTATGTAGTGTATATTAGAGGTGGAGACCCTTGGAGAGCTGCATGCAACAAAATTTCATTTTAATGTATGCCGACTAGTGTACATTCAAAGTGACAACAAAGTTATTCTAAGTTATAAGTCTAATTTTCCTGACAAAAATGCACTAGGCAATCACCAGCTTCATTCCATTCACCTAGTCCAAAATTGCCTACAATTCTTGTAACTTCTCCTTTGCCTACTTTTGCATTGAAATCACCATAGTATACAAAAGATCCTTTTGGTGCTTGTTTGAGAGCACACTGAAGCTCACTGTAAAAAGTTCAATTTAGGAGAATAATTGTAGCTCAGGGTGGAAATGAGGTATCCTTGAAAGTTCAGTTTCATCATCATCTGAATCTACAGTTGGAGTGTAGATTTGTAGTATGGTGATGCTGAATGGCTTGCCTCGAATTTGGATAGAGATTATGCGATCACTGTGACTCTCAACACAGTTAGCCACTTTTCTGTTTACGCAGAATGCAACTCCTTTTCCTCTGATATCGTTTCCAGAAAAATAAATCATAAACTCGTCTGATTTGAATTGACCACTGCCTGTCCAGTGTAGCCCACTGATGTCAAGGATCTCTATGGCCTTTCTCTTTTTACAATTTTGAGTTCCCAAGAGGCATGTCTCTAATATTCCATGTTCCAATTTGATATAACTTCGCACAATGTAGGCAACCTCTTTCGTTATGGGTACTATCAATTGTTGAGCTTCCCTGAAGACTTTCCTCCAACAGCGTCATAAAAATCTTGACTACTAAAAGCTAGCCCTTGCTCTTCTCTAGTAGCTTGCAGGCTACCATCCAGCCTGGAGGGTCTCATATCTTAGTCATGTTGAGTTACTGTCATAAAGTGTTTTGGTGAGACATCTTTAGCTCTTCCCTATTATTACCTGACTGCTTTGTCTACAAAGGAAGCTTATAATTCACTGAGACAAGGCTGGCCCAAGGCATTTTGCTGCCTGAAGGGAAGAAGCAAAATTCATCTACTCTAAAAGTAGATTAATACTTAAGTCCGAGCAAAGTGTTTTGGGATATGAAGCAGGAAACTCTGATAGGCAACCTTTCCTTCTTAGTATTAAAAATGGAATAATAATATTGACTCTTGATTCGTAAGATTTAAAATCAATAGTAAGCGCCTCCATTTGCCTTTTGATTCCTCCAAAAGAAACAATAATCTATTACATTATGGTTTAATGTAAATTTTATCCGAAATATTTCTGGTTAATTTCACGCTGTAGGAGGCTACTGTGTCACCTAATGATAGGCCACTGTCTGTTGAGTCTGCAGCCATGGCTACTGTAGATTTTCTATCTTATTGTGTCATCCTTGCCTGAGGATGACACAATAAGGCTATAATCTGTATTGACAAAATGTTGTTATTACAGTAAATATTGACAAGTAGATGCTACACCCCATCAACACCAACAAGCCCAGGAAATTAGTTTCAAATGTAGACACACCAAGATCATTTTCTGAGTGAACTGGTGCAATAAGAAGTGAAGGGCGAAGGGTGAAGGGAGCCACAGACCTGCATGGGGCTGGAACCATAGAGTGGGAAGCACATTCCCAGAGTGGCCACTGCCGGAGCGGCTGCTGCTGGAAGACTCCGTCCCAGTTCCTGGAAGACTTGGCAGCAGGCCCGACTGGCCTCTTACTGCTCAGCCGGTGAGTGGTGCTCTGCCCGGTCAGAGGAGGGGGTTGTTTGCTGGGTTGGCACTATGTGGCAAGAGGTGCCGGGCAGTTGCTCTCTTGCGAGTGGTGCGGGAGTTTGCAGGCAAGGGGGTTGGATGGCAGGTGGGCGAGCACCAAAAACACTGGGGAGAGATAGAACAGAGAGGCAGCTCACGATCAGCTCAGCTGATCTGCAGATTGGGTTTAAGGAGCCCACCTGCCACTAGCTGACCAGGGAAGGGAAGGGCTGCCTTCTAGGTGGCCACACCCACCCCTTCACGAGGGTTTATTTTCGGGGTAGGGCGTATATTTACGGCCACCCCAAAAATCAGTCTTGGCCTTATTTTTCAGGACATGTCATATTTTCAGGGAAACATGGTAATATTTGCAATTGAATTGTTTAATTTTTTTTCAAACCAAGACAAACCATTTCCTTTCAAACAACAGTAAATTATTTAAAAAACATATTAAGTTGGCACCGGATAAAATTGCAAGTGACAACAATAAGAGTTTTCCTGTTGCCAGTTTCTCTTGTTTGTCTCGCTGGCAACTTGTGATCAAAATTAACATTTTGACATATTTAATTAGAACTGGGATTAATTTTAAAGTAAATCCCAGAAGCTCAGACATATTTGCATTCATGTATTTTGAACGGGCCACTTAGCTTACAACGTGCAATGTCTGCTCTTCTTTGTTTATGTGGTAAAGGTCAAAGAGAGTGGGCTAAAGAGATAAAGCAGCCTCATTTATGAGTGAATCCCAGGATACTCCTACACGCTTCTTTTTTTCTTTTTTTTTTGCAATCTGACAGATTACTCATTTGCTCTGAAGAAGTTCGCTTTACTTTGAAAATGCAGCTGTACTGCCCTTCAGTTTAAAAAAAACAAACACAGGCTGTCTCACCCAAGGCAATGTAATTAAGTACGCTACCGAATCTAGCATTTAACTCTTAGAAGTCAACATCGCATAGTCAAGAAATAAAAATATCAGCAGATTCATTCTCTAAAAATAGTTTGTGTAACACATTGGTAAGAGGTCTATGGACATTCTTAATCATCCAGGTCATGGTTGTCTCTAAAGATACTTTCATCCAACTATCGGAACTACCGGTTCACCAAACCAGACATAAAATTAACACCCAGTTCACCCAAACCAGCACAAACTGGCTGAATCCCACCGCTGGGTAAGGTGGTAGGCCTAGCACTGAAAAGAAGAGATTCCACTTGTGAGATCAGCAATAAAGGCATGTTTTTGTTCCCGTTTGCTTCATTTCAGGAAATGTGAAGACTCAGAAGTGTAGCTTTGATGCTGATTGACCAGCATAGACAACTCAAAGGAGAGAAAGCTGGCAGTGGGGACCAGGCAGACTGGATGGTTGTTGAAGGCATGTACAGATGGGCAAGGCCATCTGGTTTTGCTCACCAATATAGACTTCCGATGAGGACATTCATCCACCCTCAGCCTTTGTTCAGATGGAAGCATTTAAGAGAACTCTCTGTAGTTTGTGGATCAGTCATGCATTATATTAAGCCCTGGTTGGATTTCATAATGACTTGAACAAGCCACCATGTCTAGGTTTACACATTGCCTTAAACAAACAACAAGCCAACCACATAGGCAAATGTGATGAAGTATGATGATAAGGTGCAATGAGATAATTTAAACCAAATCCATCCCCCAAAAAAATCTCAACTAATGTGAATAAATGTGATTTTTTGTTACGGCAATGAGTTAGATCAGGGGTTTCCAATATTGGCAACTTTAAGACTTGTGGACTTCAACTCCCAGAATTCCTCAGCCAGCTTCACTTCAATTCAATTCTGGGAGTTGAAGTCCACAAGTCTTAAAGCTGTCAAGGTTGGAGACCCCTGAGTTAGATAACCATGTGCAGATTGAACTGCCTGTGTGCTCTGTGTGAATAATTATCACTAGCTGCCTTCAAACAATGTGGAACTTGAGAACAGGCAGACCTCAACAAGAAGCGAATTGCGACCTGGGAGGGGGGGAAAAATGTCCACATTTTGTGTTGGAAGAAAGAGCCCAGAAGTTGCCTGTATTCTCTGTATCGCTACGGTATGTAGCTCAGCTGTGGGAACAGCAGAGATAAGAAGCTGCTGAAAGCTACAGCAGCAAAGAAAAGGGCTGGGAGCTGCTCTTTCTTTGGAATGAGGGTGTGGTCCTGGAAGGAGTCCAGTGCCAGGGGCAGGGATTGTAAGACAATGAGATCACCAGCCCGGGAAGACTTCTACCTGTGCTCTCCTTGGATCTTATTATGAATGATCCTGACCATTTGCTCCCCACCAAGCATGAAATGAACTGGTCATCAGATCTCCTGTTCTTTCTTGGGGTTGCACTAGAAGACCTCTAAGGACCCTTGCAACTTTGTTAGCCATGGTGGCACAGTGGTTAAAATGCAGTATTGCAGGCTAATTCTGTTGACTGTCCGGGATTCAATCCTCACCAGCTCAAACCTTCCATCCTCCCGAGGTCGGTAACATGAGGACCCAGATTGTTGGGGGCAATATGCTGACTCTTTAAACCGCTTAGAGAGGGCTGTAAAAGCACTATGAAGCGGTATATAAGTCTAAGTGCTATTGTTATTCTGTAATTCTCTTCCAAGCCTTTGGAATGAACCAGGTACACTGAAGCAGTTCAGTTTGGAAGCTGAAGCCTTCTTCTTCTTCTTCAATTTGGGCCTTCCAGGCATATACTGGACAGAATGACTACAAGACACCACTGACTGGGAAATATTGGAGCTGCAATCCAAGATATCTGGAAGCTACTGTATTGAATTAATATCCATACCAATACACTGAAATTTCCTGATGCTGTCTTTATTCACGCTGAGTTAACATATCATAGCAAAGCATTATTTGTTTAGGTTTTGTCTGTTGTATTGTGGTAATCCATATATTTAAAGGTCACAATTATGACTTACCGTAGTTTTATTTAATAAAGCATGGTTAAACAACTGGCACCACCTGGATTTTTGTAGCCCAGATCAGGTAACCCTAGCTGAGCCGTCACTGAATGGTTTACTGAATAAACAGAATGAAGCCATAATCCCTCATTTATAAATATATGGATTAGCATAATATATAATCTGTTTCACAATTGCCAATAGTTAAGAGATAATGAGCTGTGGTGGCGGAGTGGTTAGAGTGCAGTACTGCAGGCTGCTTCTGTTGATCATTGTGGAAGATTATGGAACGCGCATGCTAACGATTTAAGGCCCAGCCTATCAGTTTCAAGCAATCAAATGTCTGTGTGTGTGTGAGAGAGAAAATGAGTTTGGCAGATCGAATCTTATCAGGCTCAAGGTTAACTCAGTCTTCCATCCTTCCAAAGTCAGTAAAAAGAGGACCCAGTTTGTTGGGGGCAATATGCTGACTCTGTAAACCGCTTAGAGAGGGCTGTAAAAGCACTATGAAGCGGTATATAAGTCTAAGTGGTATTGCTATTGCTATATGGACTTTCATATACTAAAGCCAGGTGTAAAATAATGAAATGCTCTGCTTGTTTCTAGCAATCTAACATAATTTATTTTGGATGCAACTTTTGTGACTAAAAGTGTATAAGGGTTCCCAGGGCTCTTTCCTTTTCTACTATTTGCTTCCACAGACAGGATTATTGTTTTAGTTATTCCCAATGAATCCATACAGCAGAATAAAACTAAGATCTCATTTAATTGAAAAGTACTTAATACTATTTTTAGCCAAAATAGTACAGCCGGGACACCATTCCTAGATTCTTCTATTTGTACAATCTCCTTCTGATCTGTGCTTTCTTTTTAAGCAAGTGAATTTTGTTCACTCAGCAATTACTATGCAGTACTCCAGTCTCCCATTCCCAATCCAAATGAAACTTCATTCCCTCTCCTGTAATATTTCCTACTTCAGATCTTTCCCGCAATACAGCCTGGATAATTAAACAAAAGGAAAGTTATCTAAAGGCCGCTGTTACATTTTGAAGGATAGCAACTGGGTTGAGTTTATTTTTCTTAGCCAATAACTTTTAGGAGAGTTTTGTTATTTATTTAAAGTCACTGGGAAAAGCCATTAAAAAACCTTTTAAGGCATCTTAGATTTAGTAAGGCCTGCTCTTTCCTGAACTGTAGCCTATTTTATCTGATGCACAGATTCATTGGATGTACAGTACTTGAGAACTAAGCCAATAGGTAAGACTCTACATTTAAATCTACATTTGAGCTCCTTAAATGCATCATATAAGAGCCAGCTCTAGCATCAAAAGAACTTCCTTACACACTTCCTAGGGAAGGTAATTTGAACAGATCTTATCCTTGCATGAACTAGCCTTTTGGAATTTGCTGTGATATATTTTTCATATGTGGAAAATGAGTCATTTAATACAGCAGATTTATATAGACACCGGACATTAACTATTTTAATGTTATTTATATTCCTCACTCCCACTACAGCCCCGAGTTGGGACATGTAGATCTTACTGTTTCTGCAGGTTTCTTTTGAATTCACCCATGAAAAACATACCTCATATGACCTCTTTTTAACATTGATAAAGGGATTTTGAAAGCATATATAGTTAACAGCGGAATTTTCATTTTAAAAGCAATTCAATGGAAGGAGGGGCAGACTGGACCTTAGAGGTATCCACTCTGAAAAGTGTGCACCTTATAAGTCTTTCCAAGTGGGGAAGGTTTAAATAAATACTGAAAATAATACCCCAATATCTTTTGCTGTTTTTCTTTCCAGTCTAGAGGCAATTCTTCCTTTCCAGAAATATTTCTACAGATATAGTAAATGTTTCTGTTATTAGGGCTCATCATTCAGTTTCTGATTGGACTTTCTGCGATGATTAACATAAATAGTGACTAAGTATCCTTATATAAAAAAAAACTAAGTATTTGGAGCAATCATAACTTGAGAAAGATGAGTGGTTTAGAAGGTGGAAAAATCATTCAATCAATCAGGGGTATGGAAACATTTATAATTTGTTCAATTCTTTTGCAGAAGTGAGGTTTTGAGAAGAGCATTTGGGTTTCTGTGACACCAAACCTTTTCTTTCTTAGTGTGGGGTAGATACAATTCTCTCTATAGAGAACCAACAATGATGGGGAATACTTTTGTTTTATTTATTTTTTGAGGAAGATAAATCCAACAGTGAACTCTTAGCCAAATGTGTGGGGTGTTTTTGGAGTTCAAAAATTACTGGGTGCTTTGGATTGGCTCCATCTTCAAATATTTTGTGAGTTTGGGAAACTTTAAACTGTAAATGTTTCACCAATAGCTAACCTCAGGTTTACTAATGTTTTTGCTTTTTTCCATTTAGTTTTTGCTCGAATTCTGAAGGCTCCTGAATCCTATAACGTCAGCTTTGGCTCTGTGGTAACTCTGCAATGTGTAGCAACAGGCATTCCAACTCCTACAATAATATGGCTTGAAAATGGAAAAGCTGTAAGTATCACTGCTGCAGTTCCTAAATGCTGATGATTAATTCTTTAACCAAATTCAATTAAGCTTTGAAACCAGGGTGAAACCGGCAGGGAAAAGTTGGAGGCTCTTGCAAAGCAGAGATGCAATATGGAAATGTGTTTCATTATTCTTTCTGATGTGGCTGGATTATATGACTTCATAGTTCATAGTTCATAGACTTCTCATGCACAAACACCTCCACTATCTAGTCATGCCTTCCCGTTTTGCTTATTCAAGTTTACTGTATTTTCATATACAGTATTTTGCACAGCTATGTGTTAGAAAATGTGTTTAAGATAACTACAATACCAGTCTTTGACAATAGGTGTTAAAATCAGTTATTCAAATTGGACAGCTCATAGAGGAAGCTTGAATAAAATTTGGTTGTCCTTGGCTAAATTCAGTGCTGGGTGGCATATTGGATGGTATCTTGTTTACATGGGAAAAGGTCAAGATTCTGATATTTTGGCATCTCCAGATAAGAATGAGCAAGGGTGTTTGATATTCTCAAGGTCGTCCGCAATCTCCAGAATTCTAGAAATTGTATCGCAATTTATATTGGTTTAGAAAACCCTGCTATCATAGATGCTTGGTACAAGCCACAATAATATCACATGTGCCATTTCATTGCACAGATGATATGAATTATTTGAGTCCGTGTCATGAAGTGACTGACATAAATTGCACAATTTGCTTGGCAATGCCATGATGTATGCCCCCTTCCTCTCTGTCCATGGTTGCCTGTGATTGCTGTGGACTTTTGGCCAATGGATACCTTTCCTGATGTCTTTGGGCTATGTTTTGGCTCTTACTATGACTTTATTTATTTTTAGTAGGTCCTGTAAGCACTGCCAGTGCAATTATATATGAAGTAATGAATTCGTTGTCCTCTATAAGTATAATATGTGACTGAAGTTTCAGTGCTCCAATTTCTAATCTTTGTATCATCCTTTTAAGCTTTGCCTATGGAAAGAAGAGTTTGTTTATTTTGTAAGGTGTGTAGTTCTTTGGTCCCAGCATGATTCTTACTGTTATCAAACAAGCCCATCAAACTTCATATACCAGCAGCCCACAACCTTTTGGGTACCAGGGTACCCATCTGTTTTTTCACAGATGGGGTGATGGTGTTTCATGTGCAATCTGGATCCCATGCGTGCACGGATGGGGGTGGCCTGGTTCCTGGCAGTTTGTGGCCGGTGCTGGTCCATGGCCTGGGGGTTAGGGACCCCTGCCATATACTACATATTTTCATTTACTTTGGCACTGAAAAACTGGGAAGCTACAGGATTGTAAAGCAATCAAGCATGTGTACGTGCATGTGTATGTGAACAAAACCCAAATACTGCACATTTTTCTATCAATATGTATGTTGATTTTAGCCTACATGGGTTCTCTTATTTAAATTAAACACAATTGCTTTTGAAGAATAATTAAGCTAACTAAAAGGATGAAATTTGCCTCTGCATAAGACAGATGCCATGAATCTTATATGTACATATATATTACTTTTGTTTCAGGTGCTCATACCTGAGTGCCATTTATTATGTAGCCCAAAAGCTACCACCTCTGTATAATTGGGCACAAACTTGGGAAACCCCTGATGTTTGCGAATAGAAACATAGTCTACCTTGCATATCCAAAATACCAACCAAAGTTGCAGAGGAAAGGGCTTCCCACTTAGAATTCTGATAAGATCTGATTTTGTTCAGTATCCACAGACTCCAGTTTTCCCATGGCTTCTATTTTTGAAATGCTCTAAGATCTCCTAATTCAGTTTATTTTTATTACCGATAGTAAGTTTAAAACATTAATCTCTGCCCACAGGAAAATGTATGAATTTCACATAATGGATGAACCAGGTCAGTCAGTTGTCCTCTTGCAACTAAATAACTTAGTTCACTCTTCCTGTGAAATTATGGTTTACTTGAAGTTAGATTATTGTATAAACCACGATACTGGGATGGTATTGTGGAAGCCACAAATAACCAAATCACATTACAGTTTAGCATGATTAGTGAATGCTAACTCTGAGAGAGTGGAGAGTTTGCCCCTAACACTGTTAAACACCTTGAATTACTTATAGAATTATTATTAGATAATAACTCTAATAATCAAATAATAATTAAACAAATAAATCTTTTTCATGGATTTCTAATATTTCTTTGATTATGAGTCACGAAATTTCTGCAAATAAGAAAATGCAGGCTGACAGTCTCCGATTTCAAATAGAAAAATTGCCTTCTTAAAAAAGCTAAAAATACAGTTATTAACAATGAGCTAAAGGCTTTCTGTGCATTTTTAAATTAGTTTCCACAAAGCAAATGGTAAGCTGCAATATCTAACTCCCTTTCAAGCTGTTTTGAAATCAGCTGTGCCAAGGATTACTTTACCAAAGGAAGACTTGAGGAGAGATTGTTCATAAACTGAAACTGTTTGCAATCTTCCCTAAATTATTTTCCAACTCTCTGTGAGTTCTATCAGTGAACGTGGCAAGGAGAACTTTCTACGCTGTGTGGTCCAGGCAGAGAATGAACTATTCTGACTCACCCTTCAGATTCTCATATTTCTTCTAATAAAAAGCTCTTACCAAGAGCAGAGGAAGATACACATACGAACTTCCTTCAAGTTTTAGAAGCAGCCTCTGTTACTGCATACAAAAAGACCAAAGTGAAATCTAAAGAGGAGAAAATAGAAAGAGTTGCAGTAAACATATTGAGCAATGAAGCTTGATGAGGCTACTTTTTTTTTAATTGATAAAGCTTGTACATTCATATAGGATCTGAAAAACCTCTATGTAACTTTTAAAATAAACATTTAAGTATTGGAAAAATGTTCAGGCTAAGACTTGGAACCTGAAGCATAAGCCATATATTTATTGTATTGTGCCAATTCAGAAAACAGAGTTAATTGAGTAACTCATGCTTAAGATAATTGTGGCTAACCAAGTTTATTTATTTTGGTTTATTTAGCTTACAGTACCTGCGTAGCTACATTAATAGGTTATGAAAATAATAACAACAAAAGCAACAACAAAACTTCCCAATAAAGATAGATAGATGCACTCCCACATGCTATAGAATCCAAAAGCCTACTGAAATAAAATCCTCCTTCCTCCCTTGTCTCCCTACTATAAAAATACACATTGGCTCAGCTGTAAGTGTATGAATGGTCTCTTTGCAGGGAAATCTATTAATTCCATGTGGGAAAGCTGTTTCGCTTGGGAATATTATTTAATCTGATGCGTTAGCTCAGACATTACAGCACCTGGATGAACTGAAGGAAAACTGAGTTCATGCCTTGAGGAAATTACTTTTACACTCCAGTAGGAATAATTTTGGCACTCTAAATCCAGAAATGACTTCTGCGGAAAGATATTCGATAATTATATATTTTACTCAGAATGAAGTGAAATGTTTCAGCAGAAATGGAAAAACCAACTCAATCGTTTTGGGATTTAACTGACATAATTGGCATTTTTTAATCACAAACTTTGATTTGTTTTCTTTTACATTTTAGCATGAAAGGCTTATTAATGCAGGAATTACAAAATCTAATATGTAATTAAAGGAGTATGTGTGCATGTGTGTTTATATCCAGATATTCATGCTAGTCAGAATAAATCACTGAATGGAAGTGCTAAATTATTGGCCCTTTTACATTTTTATTCTTATTCAGTCAAGTGTTGGGGGAATGGTATTTTTTAGGGAAAATATTTCCACATTAGTTCATTTGTTACACGTTCAACACCAGCAAACATTTTAAGTTTAAATCATTATGTTTATTCTTAAAAGCAACATTATATCTTGGCCCCATTGAATGTAGAAAAAAAATACAAATTTCAGAAGAATTAGATCTTTTGTAATCCTGTCAGGGTTAGGATGAAGCTAAGCAATCCTCCCTTCAAGAATTTTAGTTCCATGATGAGGGATAGAAATTCAAAACAGACAACTTTTATGATTCTTGGTTAATTCCGTTCCCCAAGATTCTTTGATTCTAAGCTTTCACATTAAGGTTCAATCACTATTTCAGATTCCTGACATAATTGTCTCCAGGCTCCAAAATTCAATCCCTCCAGATTTCTTGTGAGATGATGTTCTCATTTGAAATCCTGTTAGATTTTACCAGATCACCAAACTAACATGAAATTTGGCAAATTTGTGAGTTGTGGTGTGTGTGTGTGTGTGTATGTGTGTGTGTGTGTGTGTGCTTTCAAGTCAATCTTAAATCCTGGGACTATATGGAAAAGCCCATGTTTTTTCATTCCTTTCTTCCTGGAGCTGAGAGGCCATGACTGGCTGAGGGTCACCCAGGTACCTTCCATGCTAAAGGCCAGATTAGGATTTACTGCTTAACTACCAGATCAAATTCTGGCTGTTGCTCGTTCTCCTTGTCTATGGTAGTAGTAATCGTTTTGGAGTGAGGTTGATATACTAAAAAACAATGCACAATTATTCTTTTTTTTTCCCTATTGATTTTGAAAAAGGTACAAGAGCCTTGGAATTATTGAAAGTTACCACGTTAACAGTAACATAGTTGGAAGGGACCTTGGAGGTCATCTAGTCCAACTCCCTGCTCTGGCAGAAGATCTATACTATTTCAGACAGGTGGCTGTCCAGTCTTTTCTCAAAAGTGTTGGGGTAGCCACAATTTCTGAAAGCAATTTGTTTCACTGGTTAATTGTTCTCACTGTTAAGAATTGTCTCCTTAGTTCTCGGTTGCTTCTCTCCTAGGTTAGTTTTTATTGTTTTGTTTTGTTTTGTTTTTTATTGTGATTGCCCTGGATTTCCTATACCAGTGATGGCAAACCTTTTTTTTCCTCGGGTGGCGAAAGCAAGCAAGCGCACGTGCGATAGCGCACATGCGTGTGCGCACACTCATAATTTAATGCCCCCTGCCCCCCTGTGCATGCGTGTGTGACCACCCCTGCATGCTGCCCTACCCCCGTGAATGCGCACGCAGCTCCCCATGCTCCCTGTGCATACACACACAACCCTCCCGCACCTCATTTTGGGCCTCCGGAGGCCAGAAGCAGCCCATTTCCTGACTTTTAGTGGGCTTGGTAGGCCATTTTTTGCCCTCCCCAGGCTCCAGAGCCTTTCTTGGAGCCTAGGGAGGGTGAAAACGGCCTCCCCCACCCCCCGGAGACCAGAAACAGCCCGTTTCCTGCCTTCCAGTGGGCCAGTAGACCCATTTTTTGCCCTCCCCAGGCTCCAGAGGTTTTCTTGGCGCCTGGGGAGGGCGAAAACAGCCTCCCCCATCGCCTGAGGTCTTCTCTTCCGGAGGTCAAAAACGCCCTCCCAGAGCTTCTGTGTGAGCCCTGTACTTACATGGCATCCAAAATGGACTACGTGGAGACTCCTGGGGGGGGAGGGGCAGTGTGGGTGGAGCCAGCTGAAAATCAGCTGGCCAGCCCGCACATGCACATTGGAGCTGAGCTAAGGCAACGTCTTGCGTGCCAGTAGATATGGCTCTGCGTGCCACCTCTGGCATGCATGCCATAGGTTCGCCATCACAGTTCTATACAATTCCCTAAATATGACAAGACATTGTATCATCAAATAATGGTTTCACAGAATATGACAGTTAAGCTGTTTTAAACTTGAAAGACCAATGTGTTAGGACATAGGTTTCATAAAATAAACATATATATAACTGTGATTCCTATTCTATCATCAATGAGTATATATACTTTAATTGTATTATAAATGGGCCATTTTGCTTTACTTTAATTACATTCAAGTTGAAACAATGCACACTCCATGGATTTACTCAAAAATAATTCTGATTGAACATTCATAGAACTTCCTTATGAATCCCTCAGCTGCTGAAATAGTTTCTTAATGGAACTCCGTTGACTTACAACAGTTCATTTAGTGACTGTTCACAATTGCAACAGCACTGAAAAGGTGACTTAGGACCATTTTTTCACATTTACAACCGTTGCAGCATCCCCTTGGTCACGTGATCAAAATTCAAATGCTTGGGGAACTGACTCACATTTTATGACTGTTGCAGTGTCCCGGGGTCATGTGATCACCTTTTGCGACCTTCTGACATCAACGGGGAAAGCTAGGTTCACTTAACAACCGCGTTACTAATTTAACAACTGCAGTGATTCACTTAACCACTGTGCCAAGAAAGGTCATAAAACAGGGTAATTTCACTTAACAACTGCCTCACTTAGCAACAAAAACATTGGGCTCAATTGTCATCATAAGTTGAGGATTACCAGAATGATTTGGTCTACAAGGTGAACTGCTTAATGTTCTATCTCCAGGACTATGCAGGAGATGACATTCTCAATTTCTCTTTTTCACGTTAGGTGTCAGCTGGATCCATTGTAGAAACAGTAGAAGACAAAATGATTGATTCACGGCTGCAGGTTTATGTCACCCGGCCAGGTTTATTTACCTGTATAGCCACTAACAAGCACAGTGAGACTTACGGGACTGCAAAAGCTGCAGCGACTATTAATGTTTCAGGTATGCATCAGGGGGGTGAAAAAAGCTTCTCGTGAAGGATCAGATGATATTTAACTCTAGCCTAGGAACCTCACAGAATGCAAAAGGCACACAATGTGACAGGCTTTCACTTCCTTGTAATTTCCTCCAGGATAAAGACAATTTTAAGAATGTATTTTGTTTTAAGGTTTCCCCTTATAATATATTTCAGATATTGAGAGAGCTATAGCTACCTACATGTTTGGTGCCATCTTCATTACACTGTCCTAAAGACCCCTTTGTAAATTCATCCAGAGGAAGGAAGGAAGGAAGGGTGATGAAGTGTTTTATTAATATCCCCTAATGGCCAGGAGGAAATAGTTCAGTGAGCTTTCATCATCTTGAGTATAATATTTATGTTGGTAGTATGTTGGTCTCCAAGGAAAACAGAACTCCAAAATGTTCTTTATTCATCAGGACCCATGTACATAACTCTTTGAGGATGGAAAATCATGATGAACTTAGTCTGATTTCTTTTTAATGTGACGCTCTCATAAAAGATGATGGAATGGTGATTTGCAGCCTTACCACACTGGGGACACGTTAATGAAATCCATTCCTCCATGCAAATCTTAACCATGTGGTAGCTTTTCATGTATGCCATACTTCAAAAAGCCTTTCAATATTTCCTCCCCATTATCATATTTTGCTCTCTTCTAGCTTTAACCACTAGGATAATTAATTTTCTGCATTTCTGCTCCAGTGGAGCCTCATTTTGTGTGTGTGGCTATTTTATCAAATTATCCTTTTCGGCTGTGTTTTCAGTGTATGTTTTCTGACAGCTACTAACTAAAAGGAAAATGTGATCAAGTACTTTCAAATTTATTTGTATCCATAAATATATTAATAGACTTTTTAGTACAATGCAAATTGTGCTGACAATTTCCTTGTCTTTCCCCAAACTCAACTGTTTGTTTCAATGAACCTCCTGCCTGTTCCTGTAGAATGGAGGTAAGAAAAATCTTGGCATAATTATTATGCCATTTATGTGAGATGATGATGATGATGATTTGAATTGTGTGAGAAATGTATGTAACCACTTGGAAATTTTTGTTGTTGTTGCTCAAGATGAAAATGGGTGCTTGCCAAGAGCATTTGTGCTCTTTTACTTTCAATTAAGTCTATTTAAAATACAGATTGTAATATTTTCTTGGTTCACTTCTTTCTATCTTTGCAAAAAGCAGCTTGTCATGGAGGGTTTTGGTGTGTGTCTGAATTTAATCAAGAAACAAATCTATGAGGTAATGAAATATTGATAAAGCTACAAGATAAGTACATTATAGCAGCGTCCCCCAATGTTTGCAGCTTGGCGGCCCAGAGGAGGGAGGGGGGAGAAGGGAACCAGGCCATGTGAGTGGCAGGTCAGTCCACGTGCATGTGCGCAACTCATGTGCAAGCAGAGGACCAGCGCGCATGTGTATGCACACGAACTTGAC
>JANHFT010007076.1:257386-270396 GCA_032467955.1 Pseudoxenodon macrops | reverse complement strand
GAGAGAGAGAGAGAGAGAGAGAGAGGAGAAAGAAGAGATTGGAAAACACTCCAGGGTTGTAAATTGAAAACATCAGTATCTTATCCTATTAAGATTTAGTGAATAAAGGATGCAAATTGCCCTACAAATTGCCCCAGAAACAAAGCCTCTTGAATAGAGACTTTGTGTTCACTAATGTATATGTCTTGCTGGATAGATACATTTCATAGTCCTTATTAAATTCTAATGTTATAATAACAACAGTTAAAAATTACGAAGTACTCCAAGTCAAAGCTATTAGAATGAATCAAATGCATAATTTTTTAGAAACCAGGTAATTTGATGAATTAAAGTTGATTAGATCTATTCCATTAAACATATTTGAGGGATTGGAATTTGTTTGAATGCATATTCAGCAATTGAATAGAATAAATACCAATATATTATGCGTTTTGCTGGTAAGATATTTCTTTCATCTCCCAGAAACCCCAAGCCATGTTTCTGAAAGTATCTAAGGAAATTGCAAAGTTTAGCGAAATATAATTCCAATTACCAAAAAAAAACCAACCTTGTAATTTTGGAATGTAGCTTCAATAAGGAAGCCGTTTAATCATCTGTATTTTCTGATTGTTTAGCTTTTTGCATTAAAAGACTAAAAGTGGGTTTTACAAGTGGGCACAAGAAAGTAATAATGACCCTGTAGGCTAAAATGAGTTTTTCCAAAAAGTTTGGGAACTGCTTATTATTGTCATTCTTCATTTATTTTACACTCAATTATCCAGATTAGTTTAATTATATATATTGTTTTACTTGATTAGGCTAGTTCTCTTGCAACTCTCTTGTTAATTATTAGCTGTTTTAGTGGTTTTATATTTGCCATAGTATTTTAACTGTTACAGATGTTTTTATTGATTGCTTTGTAAACAAGTAGCCTCTATTCAGTGTTATCAAAATAGGACAAACAAACAAACTATGGCTGGATTGTACTGGGCCAAGCAGAAAGTGCACATCTGGCTAGAAACTGGATAATTTTAGTGAAACTTACTGATATGCATAACCTCCTGCCCTGGTGGTCCTCATTCACAAGTTGATAAACACTGGAAACAAGAGTATTAGAAATACTAGATGCTTGCCAGGTTTATAGGTCAATGTTGAATAATAGCTGCAACTAAAGAAAAAAAAAGAGAATAAATACAAACAAAAAGCAAGAACTCAGATCAAGTCCCTAGGCCTTTTCTTTGCAGTCTTGACAGCATTTTTTTTCAAGATCCATTCCTTATATTACCAAAATATTCCATAAAGGTGAATAGGTCATGGCAAGATAGCAGCCAAATCTGTCAACCAAATTCCCACAGTTGGAAATGCAGGTGGGAAGGCATTTGAGGAATGTTTGTATGACCTCTGATTGACACATAGTGTGCTTGTCAAGGCCATCCTTTATTTTTTTTTACTGTTGCCAGAGGGATTAGAAGCAACCTTTTGAAGAAGACATCCATCAATTTTTCCCCTGCCAGGCTAGATTCCTTTTGCAGGAAACCCAGATTTGCCTTCTTGTAGAATTCACATTGTTTCTAGAACTTAAAGAGCGTCAATTACATCCAAGGAATTGGCTACTTTCTGACAACAGCATTTTAAGCCTCTTAGTTTTATTAAGGCTGTAGAACAGGGGTGTCAAACTCGATTTCATTGAGGGCCGCATTACGGTTGTGTTTGACCTTGGGGAGGGGGAGGGGATGGGTGTGGCCAGGGTGAGCATGACCAGCTTGACATCACTCGTGTAGGGGGTGTCTGTGGTGGCCTGAACACTCTGCCAGCAAAAATGGACTCCCTAGCTCCATTTTTGTGGTTGGGATGTCCTCCTGCCGCCATCTGCAGAGACACCGCGGGCCAGTCCTTCACTGTTTCCAGGGCGGCCCCACGGACCAGATCTAAGCACTGTGGGCTGGATCCAACCTGCAGGCGTTGAGTTTGACATTCCTGCTGTAGAAACATGGAGGGTACACATTATGGTACACAATCTGGAAAAGGAAGCAGCAAATAAAGGAACAAGCAGCAGATCAAAAACATTGCTGATCTGCGTGGACCTAATAATGAACAAAAATTTGCCTGCTAGATGGATGAATGGTTTGACTCTGTTCATAGTGACTAACTTCACAGATAAGCAAATTTTGTGGTGGGAGGGTAGGGTGGTTAACATTCAATTACTTTTACTTAGTGAAAGTAATGATATGTTACAGATATTCATCTGGCTAGGTGACAAAGGCAAGTTTAGATGAAAGCTAAAATAAAGACTGAAGTATTAGCTGGCTAGATAAACGGATATGCAAAATTCAAGGACATAAACCCATGGCCTGCTGTCACCCAAAGGAAGCACTAGACTAATGAGGCCTGACTTTATTCAGTAATCTTAAGGAGCCATTCACAGAAAACAGTAAGAAACTGGGGGTGCAGACAATGAACAGGCTGCTTATAGTATCCCCAGAGGAAGAATGTTTGGCTGGCAAATCTGCATTCTGAACAGGAGCTTTGTTATTAAGGGTTGAAAATGTCCTCCCACAGGTTGTTGCAAGTCCTGCTCGTTGTCTTCTTTCAGAAGCCTGTCTTTGACATAATGAAGGCTAGAAGTGGAGCTTATAAAACTACAGGCAGCATCTCTGCATATCATTCATAAAATCAGACTTGAGCACAGGAAGAAATAGGACTCCTGGATTGCCCTACTATATCCGCAGGGTTGCTGCACAGCGATCAAGTTACAGTCATCATTAATCACTTCCTTTCCTTCAAACTTGAGCTGAGGAGAAAGCCGGCCCCCTCTGGATGGTAGCCCACCCCCACTCCCAAAAAAGAAATAGCATTAAGGATGCAAGTACGTTGCAACGCTGAGAAAGAACTCTAAAACGGAGAAAGAAATTCTTGCAGCTGGAGTTCATCCGTAAACACAGAGTGTTTGGAAATGCTAGTCATCTTGTCAAAAAGCAGGCAACTCATTTTCCTCCAGGAGGACAGATTGGGGATGTGAAAAGTTCTGCAAAGGTGCAGATAGCCGGCATTTCCAAATATTTAGAAGGGATATAAATTGAACTCTGTGACCTTTGAGTAAAGCTTCATACAATAGCTCTGGCTGAGGAGAGTTTTCTACATGTGTTTCATATGAAGGGAGCTGAGTGGCTGGAGGAAGAATTGCCTTTGTTTTATTCCATGCTGCCAGATTCAACTTGCACGAGGTGGGCAAGTTAATAAATCTATAAATAAACCACTGCCGTGAAAGGGTTACCATTACGGTGGGTGTGCAAGTGGATTAAACAAGACATCGTAGGCTAATGGGTTTTTTGTGTGTGCACTTGCCTGTGAAGCAACACTGTGGAACAAGTCCCCAACATTGTAAATGCCTTAAGCACCTGGCTTTTCTCCCAAACGTTGAGAGATTAAGTGATATGTTTGTGTGGATTGGTGCCAGGGTTTGGTTTTTATTGTTTTCAAAATGTTTTATCTTTTAATTGAGTGTGTTTTACAGGTTTTTTAAAAGGATTTCATTGGAAGCTGCCCAGAATTGTCTGAAAGATGAGTGGCTATATAGATGCTTAAAAATAAAAATAAAAAAAGCATCTGCCTTGGTTGGCCATCTGTGTCTAACATCACATTGGTAATCATGATTTGCCAGAGTCAAATGGATTCCTTGGAACAGTAGTTTCCTTCAGAAGTTAGTCTCTATGGAAAGTCTCCCATTTTGAACCGAGTGAATTTGTCATGGTAATCCTTGAGCAAGAGGCATGGGGGTAGGGGTATAAAAAGCAGGCAGGAAGGCGGTTGGGGATTGCAATCAAAGACTTGCCCTTTTTGCAACAAACGTGAAAATAGGGTGGGAGGTTGGACAGTTGTAGCCACCATCTTGATTTTTTTTTTGATGACTCATGCTCTGCATAAGTGATATGTAGAGACTTTTGTCTGGTTTTGTACATCAGGGTGTAAAATTTGTGGCCCGCAGGCTGGATGCATCACGCATTGACCACACCCATCCCCGGTTTCGAAGGGGGGGAAAGTCACAATACGTCACGTGACAACAACTTGACAACGCGAGTTTAACACCCTATTGTACATGAACAAAAGAATGGATAACAATTGGCATATATAATATATCCTACATTTCTGTTATTTATACTCAGAAGATAGACTTTTAACTAATCTTCTGATTAAAAGCTATGAAATCCAGAAAGCTATGAAATCTATAAAAAGGAATCTCAAAATAAAAGCTAATCAGTCTACGTGGAATGACTATAATATTCTTCAGGAGTAAGCAACATTGTATTCAGTGCTGTTTATTTTTGATCGCATAGAATCAGGTTCAATTACTACATTCATATATTTTTTAGTTGTTGGGCAAACAGCCCAAAGGGAGAAGCTGTGCATATACAGTTGAAAATATTTAGCATCTGCCAGGCACACCAGAGTCTTGATTGCACTGAGAAGGCCACATACTTTCAGCTTAATGAACAGAGGTTTTGCATAAAATCTACTTCCTAATATACAAAAGTTTAGGGAGTAAATAAGTAGTTTGCTATACAAAGTAGTGGTATGCTTTTGAGTGTCCAAGGAACTCTCTATCAGGTATCTTGGTTAAAAACTGGTACGTGTGTGGAGGGAATAAGGAAATATGACTGATTTTGGGATGTGTGCCTGTTAGTTTTTGCATTATTCTTTGGAAAGAGAACAGATTAGATTAGATTAGATTAGATTAGATTAGATTAGATTAGATTGGGAGTTATCCTAAATCTGATTTAAAAGTGTTGATTTTAACAGCTGGGATTAATCGTTTCAAAAATGTGAATTTCCAAAATATGCTTTCTCTTTCCAACAAACCAGATGGAACTAAATTCTGTACTTGATCAGAATCTGGTGACTTCAATTTATTCTAATTAAGAATGTCAACTACAAAGATATCAATTAAAGATCAAGCATGTTTTTTCTTTCTTTTCATCTTTTTTCTTTTTTTAAAAAATTAGCTTTCTCATTTGATCCAGAATTCTTAGGATTATGAAAGTTTGCAATTATTTTGAAAATCTTACTTGATCTGCTACAGAGTTCCCCAACCCTCAAGTCGCGAACCAGTATGGTCTGCGGCCTGTTGGGAACCGGGCTGCGCAAGCAGTGGACAAGTGTACAAAGCTTCATTTGTGCATGCACAGGAGCCACCATTGCTGTTGCCAATCCATGGAGCCAGAAATGTTGGAGACTGCTGATCTACTAGACATGTCACTCATACATATATTATACAGGTAGTCCTCACTTACTAACCACAACTGGAGCTAGCAACTCTTTCAGGGAGGGACCTGTTTGTTAAATGAGACATCATGTGACTCAACTTGCAATTTTACTGCTGGTTTCCCCATTGATTTTGTTGGTCAGAAATTGGTAATGAAGTGTGCAAATGGTGATCACACGCCTGTGGGATGTTGCAACAATGATTAAATACACATTGGCTGTGAAGCATCAGAATCTCGATCACCTGGCTACAGGGATGCTGTGACAGTGTGAAGGCTGGTCATAAACTTTACTTTCCATAAAGTTAGTGTTGTAACTTTGAACAGTGGCTAAACTGGGCAGTTAAGCAAGAACTACCCCATCAGAACTGCTATTGTTATTTCTTCAATGGCTGTACACCTCAGTTCCAGCCTGCATGGAAATCCTTATCTACCTGTGTTTCTCCCATCAGCAAAGTCTACAAAGGTGATGCAGGTTACTGCAGTTCATATCGGGGAGAGGTGTGTAGTGCTTTGTTGGCAAAGGATGCATTTGTTTTCTTTAATACTTCCTATGGAGATCCGGAGGAGACTCAGGAACTGCTTGTTCGCACAGCCTGGGCTGAGCTGAAAACTGTGAGTCCGTTTTGCCGTCCAGCCGCTGAGTCGCTGCTGTGTCACTACATCTTCCAGGAATGCAACCCCTCCAGGATTGGACCTGCTCCAAAACCTGTTTGCAGGTAACAGAAATCAGCAAAACACTCTCCTTTTGATTCTTGGCTTATCCCTCATATTATATGACATTCTGTTACACAGACTGAATTTGAGCTGTGTGGCTCACAGATACCTTTTCTTGAAAACTTGATCATCTTAGGGAGACACCAATGAAAAGCTCAAATTTTGTGTACAATTAAATGCCATTTCAGTATATAGGCGTGATGTCAGTATTACAATAGTCAGTTTTCAGCATGCTTCTGGACAAATCCATGAAGTAATAATGGTTCTCTATGAGGAGTAATAATGGTTCTCTATGAGACCTGCTATATATTTTACTTATTATTCATTCAATAGGCTAAGTCCAAGTAAACTAGTAAGCTCCATGGTTGATTCAGAGGTGGGTTCCTACCGGTTCGGATCGGTTCTGTAAAGTAGGTAGCAAGCCACTAGTGACGTCATGGAACCGGTTCTGGTCCGTGGACACCGCCATCTTTTTGTGGGGATTTTCTTTTGGAAAAAAATATTTGTTTTGAATTTTTTCTGTTTTTTTTTCTTTTGTGCATGCGCAGAAGCCGAGTTTCTGGCACTGTGCATGTGTCGCCATCTTGTTTTCGCCCTTTTTTGTGTGGAATTTTTTATAATTGTTTTGTACTGCGCGTGCACGCCCATGAGGTGCGCCCATGCAGTGCAGGAGGAAGTGAACTGGCGAGGAGGTAAGTTAGAACCCACCCCTGAATTTGTTCACCATTATACTACACACTGTAGTATAAATATGTTGATAATAAGCAACGATGTGAGTCCAGCTTAGAATTAATTGATATATTTGGAATTCAGGGGGTCTGGACTGTACTATACTTCTAATTCTTGCACAAAATCCAACTTCTGCTCTACTGGATCGGAGCAAAAGTTCATTTTAATTTGACGTTCTGTTTTCAGAGTGAGGCACTTACAGTAGATATTGAGGGGGGGGGAACTTGGCAAATAAGAAATGTGCATGCTGGAATAAAATAGTTATGCCATTGAAAAAGAAATACTTTGGACCTGTTCTGAGTTTAAAGTTGTTTAGCATGGGGCAAGAGGTTGTATGGAATTATTGGAATCAGACCAGTAATATTTTCCACTTTGAATCGTGCAGGACTATAGATTCCCAGATCATTCTGAAAACATTAAACCTTCTCAGATACTTTCTGGAGTAGGTTTCTCCCTTCACCTAGCAACTCTGTATACAAAGATTGTCAGTCATTGCTAACCCCACCTGTTAGCAGAGTAAGAATTATAGCTTTCTGTTTAGCTTACAACTGCAGTTAGCTTTTTGTGAATGGGTGTTCGGCCATTGCTGTTGACAAAATATGTTAATACATGTATGCAAAATTAATAAAGAAAACAAAGCAAAAAGGTGGCACACTTGTACCAAAAACAGAGTCCCAGGCAAGATTTAAAAGATAAATAAATCAAATTTCAGTGTATAAAACAGATCTTCCACTAGTTTAAAATATCATAATCGATATTCCAATGCCAATTTTACTTACACCATTCTGTGGTTGTGTGTTTATAAATAAATCCATTGTGATTGCAATATTGTGATTGTATGGCTGACTATGCATTCCACTGTTGTTTATAAAATGATGTAGAGAGCATTGCCTTGCTGTAAAGGATCTCTACTGCTTTAAGGAATGGCTTGCGATGGAAGAAAATGCCCGCAAAGGCATTTACAAGCCGGCACTCATGTTGCTTACTTTGCCAGAGTGTAACAGACTTCCCAGCATGCACCAGGAACCCACCGTCTGCACCAGGATCCCACATTTTGGTAAGTGCCTTAGTAAATTGCATGACTATGCAATAAAACACCCTCCTCCCAGCAACGTGACTGACCCTCACCCTTTTTAGTCTTCTGGAAAGCCCTCAAGAGCTGACTCTTCACCTGGACACTGGAGTAGAGTGAGGAGAGCCTGGGGATGATGGTTGGGGTATCCTGGGAGGCAGAGGTGGGTTCCTACTGGTTGGGACCGGTTCTACCGAGTAGGTAGAAGACTGCTGGTGATGTCACGGAGCTGGTACTGCTCCATGGGCGCCACCATCTTTTTTTTTGAAAATTATTTTTTTGGGGAAAACATTTTTTTGAATTTTTTTCGGATTTTTTTTTGTTCTGCGCATGCGCAGAAGCTGGTTTTCTGGCACTGCACATGCATCACCATCTTGTTTTCCCACCTTTTTTGGGGGGGGATTTTTTGGTGCTTTTTTCTACTGCGCTTGAGTGTGCGTGCGAGATGCACGCGCGCAAGGTGCGCCCACGCAGCACAGTAGGCAGCGAACAGGCGGTGAGGTAAGTTAGAACCCACCCCTGCTGGGAGGATGACTGAGAAACATATAGTCCTCAACTTACAACAGTTTGTTTAGTGATTGTTCAAAATTATAACAGAACTGAAAAAAGTGACTTATGACCATTTTTCACACAACAATTGTAGCATCTCCATGGCCACATGATCAAAATTCAGACACTTGGCATCTGACTCATATTTATGACAGTTGCAGTGTCCTAGGGTCGCGTGATCCCCTTTTGCGACCTTCTGACAAACAAAGTCAACAGGGAAGCAAGATTCTCTTAACAACCATGTTACTAATTTAACAACTGCAATGATTTACTTAAAAACCATGGCGGGAAAGGTCATAAAATGAGGAAAAACTGATATAACAACTGTCTCGCTTAGCAACGTAAATTTTGGGCTCAGTGTAGTTGTAAGTCAAAGACTACCTGTATTGGATTTTTTTGGTTTTTGGTTTTTTTGGTTTTAGTAGTTTAATTGTGGTTGGAAGCTGCTCAGAAGATGGAGGGCAATACAATTTAAAAATAAATAAATAAATAAATATCTCCCCCTTGCTCCACAAAAGTTCTTGTGGAAATTATGTATTTGATACATAATGCTGTCAAACTCAGAGTCCTGCCCAATTTCCCTTCCCGTCTGTTTCCCAACTGATTACAAGGGAAGGGTCTATATTAATATAATAATAATAAATAGTCATGACTAATGGGATTCTGATTTAACCTCTGAATAATCAAGGACGCAACAAGGCAAAAAGGAAAAAGGGTTTTGCCCTTAGGTAGAGGCAAGTATCTGGCAGCTTGGGCACCTATGAAATGTTCAACCTCCACATATCACTGAATCAGTGGTGGGTTGCTGGCGGTTCGAACCGGTTCGCCCAAACTGCTGGTGGGAATTTATCCCTACTCACTGAACCGGCAGCGACGGCCAGTCGGCCACGTCTCCAAACTAGTCCTCCATCTGAAATTTGAAGCTCTGGTTTCAAATCGGCCCAAAATCAACCTTCTGTGCATGCGCAGAGAGTTTTTAACGTGGAAGTGATGTGGGTGTGCGCACTTCCGACGTGACCCAAACCAGTAAGGAAGGTAAGAGGAACCCACCCCTGCACTGAATGTATTTTAACCAAAGTGGTAAGGATCTTTTTCATCAAGTGCCCTGAGCTCTGGAAGAACAGTTTATCTGACAGGGAAAAAAAACAGATTAAAATGTTTTTTCCATTTATAGTTATCTGCATAGCTAAGATGTTTGGTTGATAACTTAACATACCTTTAATCATGTCATCCTAAATACCACAGCACCCACCCTTTTATCTCAGGGATTATTATATACGATCTTTATATATATATTTTTTTCTATCTTTTTCTTTCCTCAGATCTGAAAAAAGAAGGCACAACAAGTAAGCAGTTCTCTTTAGAATCTGACGTTTTAAAACAATATATAGTTTTGTAAAACGTGTTGGGCAATTTAGCAGTATGGGCAGGAGGGTTCATGACTGTAACAGTAAAAATTTAAATTAAATTAACTGGACTTAGAAAGAAAGAGTCTGAGGTTTATTGAGAGCTGTTACAGCCGCCCCATAAATAATCATGCTGAGTTCCAAATCTGTCAAAAAGACGCCAGTGAAGCATATTCAGTCTCCCCATTTAACCCTTGAAAGAAAACTTAATAATTATTTTTTCAATATTGTCAGAGCAAATGTGCTTTGTCCACTAGACCATCCTGTTTAATTTTGTTTCTCTTCAGAAACTTGTTACAAAGGGAATGGGGTGACATATGAAGGTTCGGTGAATGTCACTGCTTCTGGCATTCCGTGTCAGAAGTGGAGCGCGCAGGTAAGGAGACTATTTTTCAAAGTGGAGCAAAGCTTTGCTGTAAAGTAGATTTGAATATATACTGTATCTCCATCTGGGAATCATTAATGTTAAATCCTTTCTAGGCTGAGCAAGGAAGTAGATTAGCCTTTGTGTAGAGGAGAAGAGAGATGGGGGGCTTGTTTATATGTCAAGTTTATTTGCAGATTAAAAAGGGCTTTATTTTGGGAGATGAACACAGTTTAAACTGTATTGCTTACCGTAGTAAGAGCCTAAAGTGAGAAACACATTGCTGTCATGCTTGAGGATTTTGTCCTTTCTGTGTTGCAAAATGAAATTGACCGACCTTCCTGTCTAATGTGTGGATTATGATGTAAATTCTCTTCTGATTGTTCTTTCTGTTGGGAAAAAAAAGCACTAACAATAAATATAGAAACGCATTAAAGAAAATGGATACAGTAATGTATTTTGAAAAGTGTTGAAAATCATATTTTCCTGCAGAACTTTCTTTTTAAGCAGATTAATGTGGCAGTAGAGAAGACCTGACAAATGGAAGGATATGTGAAACTTATGGCCGGAAAACAAGTTGATCATTCCATTCATATTTTTAAATAGGGAAAGTATAGCCTAGCACTGATTCATCAGCTCTTCCCCCCTGGAGCTTTCATTATGTACAAACTTCTGCTATGATTGCTTCAAAAGTGCCCAAAATTTGGGGGAAAAAATACTTGAAAAATATTTACTATCTTCTCCCCTGTCATTAGGTTCCTCATCCACATAGAAAAACACCTGAGATTTTCCCAGACCTCTTCAATGCAATCAATTATTGTCGTAATCCAGGGGGTGAAAATGCACAGCCCTGGTGTTATACCAGAGATCCTTCTGTCCCGTGGGAATACTGCCACATACCTCAGTGTGAAGATGGTAAGATCCCATTGCAAACATTATTCAATCAAATGGAGTGGTTTGGTGTGAATTTTACCTAGCAAATCTAGTCCAAAAGCTGCAATTTGAAATTTTAGATTTGACATTACTCTATGAACCTCTGCTTATGTTTGGAATTTGGTTGTAAACAGTAATACGGGTAGTCCTCAACTTACAACCATTTAGTGTTTAGTGACTGTTCGAAGTTACAAAAGCACTGAAACAAGTGACTTCTGATCATTTTTCACACTTTTGATAGCTATTCACAGTGCATTAAAATTGACTGCCCCAAAGGTGCTTTTTCCAAAAGTCAACTAGACTTCCTTGGCTGTTTTCTTTGAAAATATTTCATTTCTCAGAACTGAAGACGCTTCTTGGATGAAAAGTGAAATGTTTTCAAAGAAATAAAACCCAAGAAAGTCCAGTTGACTTTTGGAAAAAGCACCCTTGGAACAACCATAACCTGGATGGATTGAGAATCTCCATAGATATTAAGGTTGACTAGTTCCAATAATTAAATCTGATAATCAATTATGCTTTTTTTCAGGTGGAAAGTTAACCAATAAAGAACCATCTGTTTTTCAATTTACTAAGTTGCAAGAGTTTAATATATAGGACTTACTGTACAGAAGTAAAAATAATTATGTCACTGGATCTTAGCTATTCACATTTGTTTCCTTCTTTCTTTTGAAGAACATGTCTTTGGCATCTTAAAAGCAAAATAGTGATTAGCCAACAATTGAACTACATCATAAAGTCAATGTAGGAGTGGTTATGGATTTGATTTGGAATTCTGGCACTTGTAAGAAGAGGTGGGGTGATTAACATTCCTAATCTGCAGATTCTTCCTTGGAACAGTCGCACAGCATTTTAACCTCAGTAGGACATATTGCTAGTTCTAAAATCATTTGGAGGTCACATGCGAAGGGAGGATTAAAACAGTTTTAGAAAAGTTTGATGGCCTGGGTGAAACACAAGGACTGTTTCCAAAGGGTTGCTTGCAACTAAACATCCCTCCTTGGAGTGTCAGGTGGTTGCAATCTTTAGAAGGCTCATGCAGCTACTGTGAAGACTGTCCCCAGCTGTCAGTTCATGCATGGATACTGTAGGGCTGTTTTGCTGGCAATCTCCATGAAAGGTTGTCTGGGATTTTAAAACAGCTGCAGTCTGGCTTTCCAAGGGAAGGTGTCTGCTTTAATGTTACAAGAGGAGATGCTTTGTTTGGGCCAATGAATTTTGAACAGTGGCTCTGTCAAATGCATTGTTCCACCCCGTTAAATATTTCTGTCCATTATCACCTACAAAACAGTCTTTATTTTTTGCCATTTGAGGACTAACAATGCTATGATTTTCTCCTCAAACTTTTTTGTGCATTAAAAACAAGGAGCCCAATTCCTATTCCCTTCAACTCACTGGACAGTGCTTCTGCTTATTCAGGCTGCTTCCATACTAATTTCCATGGCAATATGATAATAGCATAAGCGACACTGCCTCTAAAATTGAAGTCTCATTTGTTTCTATTTTAGATTCCTTGGCACTAGGAGCAACAAAGTTGAGTACAGCATCTCCACATTTTCCTTTCTTCCCCTCTCTCTCCCCTACCTACTCCATGACTGTCATCATCTCTGTCATCTCCAGCTTTGCAATGGTCATCATTCTCATTATTACAGTCCTTGTTTGTTGTCGGAGACGCAAGCAATGGAAAAACAAAACAAGGTAAGTGTTAGTGACGGTGGTGGAATTCAATTTTTTTTTACTAACCCTGGAAACTATGAGGTACAGTTGAAAAAATTGGGTACATTTGTCTTGAATAAAAGAAGATGGAAAGGGATTGCGTCCTTTAAAATGTGAAACACCGTCATGCGAAAAGCTGAGCCAAGTGGCTCTCCGATGGGCCCCAGGCAGAAAGCTAGAATTGGATGTGTCTTAGTGGGCGTGGTGTGGCTTGGTGGGCGTGGCAGGGGAAGGATACTGCAAAATCTCCATTCCCTCCCCACTCTGGGGCCAGCCAGAGGTGGTAT
>JANHFT010007076.1:210473-225344 GCA_032467955.1 Pseudoxenodon macrops | reverse complement strand
ATTGGACAATTAAAAACATTGAAGTTAAATTAGTATCCTAAAGGGCAAAACCAAGTGTCCCATCTTTGGGTTCAGATAGGTACAAAGGCCTCCAGGTATTGCTATCAGCTCAGAGGAAGCCTCTTTGTATGGTCAGAATTAAGTGACCCTGTGCAGGTGGAGGTGATAGATTAGGGAATTTGGGTGGATATTTCTACATTTCAAGCCCTGTTCCTTGAGTAAGAGGCATGATTTGGGGTTGAAAGAGCAAAACGAGAATCTTTAGAGAGAGGCATCTGAGGCAATGGGAAGGTGAAATGTTTTCATCTCCTATGCAACCATTCACAAATGCAGGACCAGAAATCAGAATAGTTAAAACTAAGATCCAAGGTGAGGGGTTCTGACAGTTCTGGTAGAATATCTTCAGAAAAATGGAAATCCCAGAACTACTTTATGAAGGAAGCTCAAGCATGCAGCTTGTATAAATTGTTTGTATAACTTTAAAATAGTTTATTCCGGCTCTGTTGACAACTGAAAAGGTTGGATGGACACACAGGTAATCTTCAACTTACAACCTTTCTTTTAGTGAGTGTTCAAAGTTATAACAACACTGAAAAAAGTGACTTCTGACCATTTCTTAGACTTGCAGCATTCCTGTGATATGATGATCAGAATTTGGATGCTTGGTAACTGGCATGTATTTATGAAGGTTGCCATGTCCCGGAGTCATGTGATCACTTTTTGCCACCTTCTGACAAGCAGAGTCAATGGGGGAGCCAGATTCACTCAACAACTATGATACTAATTTAACTGCAGTGATTCACTTAATAACTGTGGCAAGAAATGTCATAAAATGGGGCAAAACTCACTCAACAAATGTACCCCTTAACATCAGAAATGTTGGGTTCAACTGTGGTCGTAAGTCGAGGACTACCTGTATTTAATCTTAGTCTCATTTCTCCCCTTGCTTCTCGACTTTCATTACAACATCTGGAGGATTATTTGCATTTTCGGCTATCAAAGTAATAGCAACACAGCATAGGTCATTGACATTTTCTTCTTCTTCCAATTTTAAAACCACATTCACATGAACACCGTCTTCTGGGATCCCCATTTTCCTAAGGACATTTCACACCTTGATTCAGTGTGAAATGTTCTTAGAAAATACGCTTTTCTGTACAACTAGTGAAGTCCACGTTAACTGCCAGATGCAAACAACCAAAATGGCTCCGAGGCTCAGATCAAGAGGCTTCTTTACTGTTAACCCCACTGCACACAACAATCTTCCCAGACTGCCTGCTTTCCCCTGGGAAAACCTGATAGAGACCCAAGCGTTTGATATCATATACAGTCCTTGAATTACGACTGCAATTCAGCCCAAAATTAAGAGGTCCGTAGAGGGGGGCGTGCATAAGCGCACTAACGTGCCTATCATCCTTGTCATTGTATTTTTATTTTATTCCTGTTTTCGTTTCTGTTTGACAAATTACAATAAATAAAATAAATAAAATTTCCACTGCTAAGCAATACAAGTTGTTCATTGGATTTTGCCTCCATTTTGTGACCTTTCTCGCTACTGCAGTTGTGAAGTTAGTAGACACGGTTGTTAAGTGAATCTGGCTTCTCCATTGACTTTCTTTGCCTGTCAGATGGTCACGAAAGCAGATCACATGACCCCGGTACAATACAACCGTCATATATACATGCCAGTTGTCAAATGTCTGAGTTTCAATCACGTGACTGGGGGGAGGATGCTACAATGATTGTAAGTATGAAAAGTAATGTCACTTTTTTCAGTGTCGTTGTAATGTTGGTCACTAAAAGAATGGTTGTAGATCAAGGACTACCAATACTTCCTCCCACCTATGGAGTCCAGACTGGAATGTCTCTTAAGTCCCCTCATTGAGACCTCTTTCCTTTGTGATGATTTCCCCACATTAACATTTTTTATATTCTTCATTTTCTCAAATATCTAGCATGCATAATGCCTTGTGTTCTTCTGAAACAATATAAAATGATGCCTTCACTATTGGCACTAAAGTGATCATATAGTGATATATATATATCACTACGAAAACAAACAAATATATATATATATTGTATATCCATAGCATGCACCTATATATAGATGCCTGTTTGTTGTAACTGGGCAACTGGGATGACCTTCACACCAAGAGATTTGGGATAATATATTCATGCATACACTCCTGACTTTTCTTTGCTTATCTCTCCCTGGAACATTCTGCAGCCTCCCCATGGTGCCAGCATGAGGCAGCAATTATGCACATTTGAGGTAAGGGCAGGCGAGTCTATTTTTTGGCTTCTCAATCTCTAGTACCATCTGCCCATCAATCAAGAAACAGCAGCATCAGCAAAAGGTCAGAAAAGGGAAAAGAAGAACCGCAAAACCCAGGGTTCTCTGCTTCCATGCAGCACAGAGGAAGATATGTTCAGCCCAGGACCTGGAAGGATGGAGGATATTTGCAGAAAATACGACTTCAGTAACAGAGTTGTTAATGCCTGGAATGCACTACCTGACTCTGGTCTCTTCCCCAAACCCCCAAAACTTTACCCTTAAACTGTCTACTGTTGACCTCACCCCATTCCTAAGAGGTCTTTAAGGGATGTGCATAAGCACACCAGTGTGCCGACCATCCCTGTCCTAATATTCCCTTTTATTTGTATCAATTTCACGTATTCATAGTTATGTTTATACTTATATCTGTTATCTAATACATGCTTGATGAAAATAAATAAATTTAAGTAAATAAAACTAGATCATGAATTCTACTCCTTCTTTAGGCACTGAAGTCATATTTGGACCTGTCACTCTCAGTCCTGGGAAGAAGATGGTAATTACAAACAACTTCTAAAAATCTTTCCAGGAAAAGTGCATATCACCAGAGTCAAAATTGATTTAAAGACACACAGACAGATACACACACACACCAATCCATGAATTTCATGTCACATTCTGGATAAACAGAGAGGTTCCACTATATAATAGATCTTGCTTGCATGCCAGAGTTTTCATTTAATAATCTGTCTTTCTGAAATGTTAGCCTACATGAAAAACACAATTAAGCAGATATTAATATCCCTTAACTTTTGAGAGTTAGCAACATACTATTTACTTCATGGTAAATGAAGATTATGTATATGCAGGCTTAATTTTCTTCTAGCACTAGGTTGCAACTACGTTTGGCTAAGCAATTATAATTGTCCAGAGGTCACCCAGATTGCAAATTGGATTCTGTATCTCTCCAGCCCAATGGCAACACCTTAAGCCAGGGGTGTCAAACTCAAGGCCCAGGGGCTGGATCCAGCCCACGGGATGCTTAAATCTGGTCCCCTGGAAACCATGAAGGACTGGGCCGCGGTGCTTTTGCCAGTGAAAACGGAGCTCGGGAGGGCTATGTGCGGCACCTGAGATCCATTTTTGCTGGCAGAGTGTTGCAGGAGGCGGTTGCAACAAAAAATGGAGCTTGGGAGCCCGTTTCGCTGGTAGAGCACTTGGGCCACCACAAGCGCCCCCGATATGGGTGAGGTCGAACTAGCCATGCCCACCCCGGTCAAACACAACACTGATGCGGCCCTCAATGAAATTGAGTTTGATACCCCTGCCTTAAGCCCTACATCAGACTAGTGTATCAGACAAGACAATTAAAAGATTCATATTAAAGCAGAAGAAATAATTTAGACAGCATTCCTTCCTTCCAATTCAAACCATGAATATTAAATTAGGTTCATTAACTAACCAGATGCATTTTTTATTATTCCCATATTATGTGCATTGTTCTTGGAAGCACCAAAATTCTGCAGGAGAAGAACATCTAAACCATTCAAAATTCAAAGCTGCTCCTTGACTCATGGAAAGAGCTGGAGTTTCCTCACATCACATTATGAAAATATTAAATGACAATTCTTTGTGAACACTTCCCCAGATAAGATTATGAAATATGAGACTGAACTGTTTAGACATCTTTCCAATATATCCAGACCCAAAACACTTGCCAAAATTGTTTCAGAGGGAAATGGTCGC
Organism: Pseudoxenodon macrops; assembly: GCA_032467955.1. Lineage (NCBI taxonomy): Eukaryota > Metazoa > Chordata > Lepidosauria > Squamata > Pseudoxenodontidae > Pseudoxenodon > Pseudoxenodon macrops. The sequence continues at coordinate 221,323 of JANHFT010007076.1, read as the reverse complement.
TAAGCGTCACTAAGGGTAACTTGAGATCTTATGAAACCAGACCACATTCTAAAACATTCCTTTGGCAATAAAGCCTCCGTCCGTTTCCTGCAAACCATGAAGTTTCAAAGCAACTCTGCTACTGCACCCTCTTTGGCTCACCACAAGAGGTCACAAGAAGCATAAAGTGGACAACGGATATGCATCTGCAAAAGCTGGTAACAGCTCTGGTATTCTTTTCCTAGTTAACTGTGATAGGAAGGACAAAGCTTTAAACATAATGAGACCACACCTTCACCGTCAAATACCAGCATATGAGAGGGCCCAGTTCTGTTTTCTGCTGGTGAGCATATTTAGGGTTTTGAGAACATGCATAAGAGGTTTCCTACAATTCATAAAATATATAAAAGGTGGGAGATCCTCCTCCTCCTCCATTTTTTTTCTGGGCTGATGGGCCTGATGTTTCCATTCATTCTAGTCATTATGCAGCTTTCATATTTGAACAACACTTAAACAGTGTGGCAGTCAACAGCAGCAGACACAACTCTACGCATCCTTATCTGGAAGTAAATTCTACTGTGTTTTGAGCTGCATACTCTATAGCTTTACAGCTTAAAAGGCATAGGTACCATATTTGTCGAAATCCCAATGAAGCCACCTCTATGCTTTAAATTCACTGAGGATTTCAGCAAACCACTGGCTATTATCTTCCCAGTCCAGCAGAATATAATGAATTTATGCTGCCCTGCTTTACTGAAGATAGCATAATGGTAAGTATTACCACCACCACCACCACCACCACTGTAGGAGTATTAAAACCCTACAATTACCTCTTCTTACATCAATTGCTATTTTGGGAATGTTTGATTCTTTAATCACGTCCTTTGCTTTTCAATTTTCTAGCAACTATCTCATTAGACCAGAAGGCTGAAGACAAGCTTTGACCACATGACAATAGTTCAGTGCTACCCAATTTAGAAGTAGAAAATACACATGGGAAACACGAGAAGCATTTCATGTCAGAGCAACCTATTTCTTTAGGTAGACGAGAATTTGTCCTAGCTGCTGGAGACTCTCCATTATATTAAGAGTATTTATAGCAGTAACTCTAAAAACAACATTTATGTTTTAAATAATGATGTCAGGAATTGAACCGAGAACTTTTCCATGCAAAAAATGTGCTCAGTCACTGACTGGTCTCTTACATCAAATTTCAGCTGAGCATCTAAGCACCAACCAGCACCAAACTTATTCGATCAGACCCCACTGATTTCAGGCATACTTTGATTTCTTCCTATTTTAACACAGTATTTCACACCTAGTTTAGACATTCCATTGATCAAAAAGAGAGAAGACATATGACCTAATTTCATGTATCAAGAAACTGTACAATATTTCACACACAATAACCTAACTGGAATATCTACTATTGGTGTTTTCTTCAAATTTGCAACTTATAGGCCTGATTATGTAACATGCTTTGAAATGAAGACCTGACCAACATAGATGAATATATTAAGAGCATGGTGGTCAGAAAAGACAGGGTTCCATTCGATTTATTATATTTAATTAAATTTCTTTTTTTTCCTTTTTACAGCCATGAAATCCCTTTTTATCAGGGTGGAGTCAGGGCAACTGAATGGAGCTGAGCATTTACTGGCTGGATGCGCTTCCTGATACCTACGCGGAGTTCACAGATAATTTTCTCTTTACGCCCTGATAGAGAAACATCTGTTGAACTCTTAACCTTCCGAGTGGGAGGTAAGTGTCTTCACTTCTAGGTCACCACACTGCTCTTTGCATTTCATTAAATAGTCTTCCCTAACTGGTATGGTCCAGGTGTGTTGGTTTCCCAGAATTCCCAGCTACACCTTCAGCACTCATTGACATTTTTAGATGGGCTTCAATTTCTGGGACTAATTTTCCCTAATGAAATGCTGAATTTTCTTAACACGTCTCAGCATCACAGCTCCTTTAAACAGATGTGCCAACAAGTCTCTGAGTTTAACACTTTCAGGAGAGAACATAAAGTTTGTACAAGGGATGCCCCAGTTTATGGAAAATATACTGATACAAGAAATAAAAACAATCTGTGACTTTAAAAAAAAATGCACTCAGCGAGTTCAAAAATGGGAAGAGAAAAAACAAAGAGTCTTATCGTTGAGGACGAGGAGAAGCATGGTAGCCAAAAAACAATGGAATGTGATACATTTACTTAGCAAGGGATTTGAAATAAAACAGGAATGTTCCTCAGGAAGAACTTTCTGCTCTTTGTGCCATTTTCAATGTTCATGTGAAAACATGTATAAAAGTGGTGTATAAAAGGCTTATACTAGAGCTTGCCTGTGTATAGCATATTTAGAGAGAGTGAGAGTGAGAGACAGGCAGATTGACTACACATAGTCTCTTCACCTCCACAGTGGGATAATTTCCTTTCTGTGCTTGGTATTATCACTGTTTTTAAAGCTGACCAAGCAACCTCATGCTGCCAGATAACACAGATGGTTATTTCATAACTCCAGTCACTTAACAATCTGTCTGGAATATGCCCCATATGTGTGACTATACTTTTAAAAAATCAATAGTTTGGGAACTTGCTGCGAAAGGAAAGAGGGGGAAAAAACCCTCAGCAATTCCCAATACATTCTTCATTTTGCCTGCCTTAATAAATGATGAGTTTCTTTAAAGAAAATCCCAGATCTTGCAGCCAGTTAATACATTTTAATGGATGAGTTCCACTGCAGGAAAGAAATAGAGGAAACAGAAAGCCCTGAGTAGTAAAGCATACTTCTTAGTGAGGAGTATATGGGTATAACATCAATTATGGTTTAGTTTTAATCTAATTGGATGAAGGCATGATGGAATGAGCACCAGATGATGGAAACTGACTGAAAAACATAAACATCTGAAATTTCTTTCAGCTTGCAAATATAAACTGATTTTGAAATATCACTAAAATAATAATACTAGGCTGGTTGCTAAATGGCAAGACAACGCAAACATAACTATGTAATTATTTGAGATAGAAATGATTTCATTATTTTGTGAAATTGCAGAATTTTGACGTTTGTTGCAAGTCTTTCTTCATTTTGAGCCTTGGGTTTCTTGACTTTATCTTTGCAGGTTTGGGCTATTTGCTGGTATTCTACCTTAGTTATGTATCCCACTTTGTACTTATTCTTTTTCCCCTCAGTTTATCAGAGAATTCTTAGTGCAACCATTCTTGTTTCTTCATGGATTTGGTTTTTTTCTCTTTTTCAGTAGTATTGAGTTGGGATGGGCTTTTATAATCATATTTCTCAGAATTTCCCAAGCTTCTTTAGTTGTTTTCACCTTTTAAGATTTTCATCCATGGAATCCTTCCCAAGCTCTAAGTTTGTTAAAATCAGTTCTAAGACACTGGTTTGATTATATTCTAGTACTTGTGCCTACATTATATTGAATTCCAGTATGATATGGTTCCTGCAGCTTCAACCCCCACTATCATTTCTTCTGTTAGTAAGAATTAGGTCCAGTATATTTGTACCACTAGTTCCCTCCTGACAAAATGTAAGCTAAATTATTAAGAACCTATTCGATCTTGATCCAGAGTTTGTCTCTCAGTTGATGTCAGGATTCTGTCAGTGACTGTAATAAAGTCTATTAGCGGTACCTCTATTAATTCACAAGATGTTTTAATGGATATTTAATTGAAAGCAACATTGTATCATATATAAATTATTATTCTTCCACTTTCAGAAATTATCATGAAAGCAGCCTGTTTTTTGTGTTTTAGTATCCCTTCTAGTCCAATTTAGCACTAAATAAAATGTACTTGATTATGGAACACACAACTAAAATCTGGCAGAAAAGGCATGTTGTGGATACCACCATCTAGGGACCTACATTTGATGGGTTGCAGGAGGCAGCCCTTCTTTGCTCTAGTGCCCACCTCATTTTCTCCATCTTGAAGTCAGGTTATCTCCATCCATGTTTTCATTCCGGAAGTCCCTCAGGACCCGGTTGTGTCACCAGGTCTGGGGCCCACAAAGAACTGGAGATATTTAGATGACTCCATTATAGCTTACCTTTTTTACTCTCTCTCTCTCTGTGGTATATATATATATATGCAGGAGACACCAAATGTGATCACCTCATGGCTGCTGCTGTGTTTTGGGGAGGGGTTATTTTCGGGGGAACGGCTTATTTTAGTGCATGCACTCAAAGGCCTGATTGGGCTTATTATCCGGGGAGATCTTATTTTCAGGGAAACAGGGTATATATATATATATATATGTATATATACCGTATTATCTGTTGTTTTATTGATTTTTGTAGGCCACACATAATTGTTTTTTGTGAGATGTGTGGTCATTTAAATATGAGTAATAAATAAATAACATAAATTAACCAAAAAGACATTTGAGTTATCCTGGAATATTAAAAATTCTGCAAAATGTTTTGATAACTTGTCATTTCCTTTTTTAAAATTAAATCACTGAAAATAAACATGTGATTCTTGCCCATTCAACACATGGATAATTAGAGGTATTTTTGTACATATATAATTATATTTTCAATATAAACATTCCAAAAATTATACAGCTTTTCCACATGAACACAGCCTGAATTATAATAAAATTTAAATAATACATTTTTCATCTTATACCACAAATATTTTCGAAATCTTGTTTATAGTGGCATTAAAAAACCAGCAGAGACAAGGCTCTTTTATAATTTTTCAGGATATCTCATTAATATTGACTTCCATATTATTTTATAAATATTGGCAATGTGAAGTCTACAGTCTTGTTATACGTGAGCGTGTGCTTAAGGATAAAAACTACTTTTAGGTGTGCAATAATTAAATCAAGGCTTCCTAATACTTCCAATGTTTTTTATTTTTGTATTTGCTACCTGTAAGGACTACAAATTTTCTTTAAACCACAGCTGGCAAAAGCATCAATGTTCCAAAGCATTCCATTTCATTTTCACTAACATTTGTTATTTCAACTCAATCCATCTTTAAAGATTTATTTTGCATTCCCATGTATTTAAAAGATTTATATGGCCGCCTATCTTAAGCACCTTTGGGCAGCTCAAAACAACAATAATTACTGGTAGATTCCATTTTCACTGTCTTAAGTGGAAAACATTAGCTTTTCCCAATTGGCACTTTCCGATGTCCTCCTGAATCATTTTCAGTTATTTCCAATTAACATTGACTAAAGATGACAAATTTAGGAAGCTTGAGATCAGGGGCAAGAACTATCCTTTACTTGTATATCAGTTAAATTTATGATCCATGCAATTTAACAATATATTTATTTATATAAAAAGCAAAACTACAGCAATGATTTTCTGGTTTTATTTCAGAAGAGAACTCAGTTCTTGAGTTTACTGCTTTATTCCCTCCCCCCTCCCATCGAACTGAAGTTAGAGGTTAGCTTGGTTTGGCAAAATAGAGGCTGGCTTCCAAACTGAAAAGTTGTGGTACTGTTTCTCAGCACTGATTTCCTTGAATTCTCAGAACAATTTACTGAGTGTGCTTACATGATTTTCTTGTTTGAACATTTTAAATAGCAATTGTTCTCTGAACACTGATGCTGTTACTTAGTTTGGCTAATGAAATGTCTGCAAGAAAACAACCAAGCTTAGAGAGTACCAAGGACCTCTCAATTGTTCTGTTCCTCTTGCGCCACCAAGCGCAACAAAGTTATGAAAATGTAAACTTACTTTCCTCCTCCGCGTTCTACAGAGTATGCAAAGTCTGTAATTTATTTCTGAACCAGTCTACACAGAGGGATGAATAGCGTTAGAAACCATTGAGATTGGTGGGATCAAAGTCAGCAGGATCTCCAGATAAGTACTTCTCTATTGAAATATGTCTTAATTGCCTTGTTAGAGTGATTCATTTAGCAAATGACAACATTTCCTAGCTGTCCTAAGTATGAACAAAACAGTTCTTTCTTCCATGGTGTTTGCGTTTCTACAAGCACTGTTTCATTCTGCATTTTCCCCCACATTGTTTTCAAGATGCTCCTTTAAGGTCCACATGAAAATTCTTACGTTTTCAAACTCTATACATTTTTGTATACAATTTCTCTTATCAGGTTTTGGAAGCGTGTACTTTTAAAATATGCCTTCTCATACAATTTTCTCTAATACATTATTTTTCATGTTTCATTTCTATAATTTATGCATATTTGTCCAGAGAGAAGTATATATCAAGCATTAGTTTGAGTATCAATGTAGAAGCATAAATTGTGTTGCTTCCTATGACCTTATGTATACCACAAGCTTCTACACTCCTTCCTGTTTTATACTGTATCCTTGTTGCACACACTTATCAGGAATATAAACCCTTACATCACATCAAGGTGAATTGCTAGTAACAGTGATATAAAAAGCCAAAACAAACAATAAAATATAAAATGTGAAAGAAGGGCAAGGTCATCGTTTTGATAAAATAAAGCCATTGTGCCGAGTAGTGCTATTCCCATCACCACTGTTAAACTCACACCTACTAGAAAGTCCTTGGCTATATACTAAGAAGCATCTTATGCTGCAGCTGTGCAAACAATGTTCTACTCTGTTGCATTTTTAAACACTTATCTTCCAAAATCTCCCAATTCACTGCCTTTGATGTGCCAGAACACCCTCAAGGGCTGAATTCACAAGAATGAATGCCTTATTAAAAATTAATGCAGCAATACAGGTTGTATCAAATGTGTATTACTAATTAGGTTTAACTACATGGGTTCTTTGTGGTTTTCAAGTCAATCAGTACCCATTTATTTATGTCCCCAAGTAATGTGTGTTGTTCTTATAATTTCCCTTTACATAATGAGCATTAGACAGGTTCAAATGATAATCCCATTTTAATGAATGCATCTTGTAGATGTGCACTCAATCCCTTCGTTTCTCTTTTTACTGTAAAAATGAACAAACCAGCATCTCTTCAGTTAATTATGATTTCCAGTTTCATCCCACCAGTCTATAAAGGTGAAAGATTTTAAGCAAGCCAGAAGAGGATATGAAGTCAACTTTAAAACTTTTGCTTATATTCTGTTTTATACTGAAGTTATGATCCATTATCCCAAATCTGACAAATTAGGGAAGTATGATTAATAGAGTAGGTATTAATTAACACAGAACATTTACTGTTTTGTAAAAAACGAATGGCATCATTAATGTTGTTCATATCTTATTTTAGGAATAATATAATTGTTGAACATAGCAATAACATTTGTTGTAGAAAATATCCTCCCAGCAGCAATTTGTTTCCCCATTACACAAGTGGGCTGAAGCTCTTGACCTTCAGGATGAAGTTGATAGTACATGATTAATCCCTGTACCCTTGGCTTTGTATTCTTGATAGTTCCAATTGTGGGGTCAAGACTATTTCTCACACTATTTATACCATGGGACAAAATTAAGTGTAAATATCTTGAGTTGTGCAGCTGGACAAATGACATTTGAATTGTAAATTAAGAAATTTCACCCAATAAACTGGCAAATTTTTGCTTTAGTATCTCAGTTCAAATCTGCTCAGTGCGATTTCTAAGGAATTTGACTTCAGTAAAGTATGATTAAGATTGCAGTCTGTTGGAAATTGCACCAGTCTATAGTTCTGCATGATTTCTTTTCAAATATAAAACTTTCCTTTTATAATTTGAATCTCTGCCTGCCCAAGGTCCATTTTCTTGCCTATGTAAGCTATATAAATCACTCCTCTGTAATCCCCAGAGAAAAGAAACATGTTGTGGAAAAAGAATTTTTATATTCTCTATTGCTTTGGATATTTCAAAAGCAGCCTTGTTAAAATGAGAAAAGTGATCAAACTATGAAATCATTTCCTTCTGTTTGAAATATTTTACTCAGAGGGAAGAAAAGAGCATAAAGAGGACAGGGAAATCTCTTCTGTTTTGACTCTGCCCCAAGATTCAACATTTCAGCAATTCTGTGGGATGATGCCATTTGCCAGCTCCTGAATGCTCCAGCCAGAGGTTCAAGTCATCTCAGTCATAAGGAAAAACAATGAACCCTCTTGTGAAACTCGACTGGACTCCACATCACTCATGCCATCAAGAGATTTTCCCCCTTTTTTAGGAGAAAGGAGAGCTATCCTCTTGCATTGGCTGGAAGGAAATGGCAGACACAATGTCAGGCATTTTCTGAGACAGATATACAAGATTCTCTTGTTTGGCTTTTGTACATGTGCAGAAGGGTGTATGAAAAATACTTTTCTGTTCTTTGGAAATAATTATTCCTCCCCCACCCTCCCTTCATAAGGGGATTGACTTCAAAGAGAGAAGGAGGAAGGGATAGAGTTGTTTGAATTGCTTGGGAGGAGGTTAAATTAAAAAGCGCTGTAATAAATCTCTGATTTTACAATCCAGTACAAAGACTGAAATGGGGCTTACTTCCATATGTGCTTAAATTGTTTTTGAAGAGGTCTATGTGTGTTACTATTAGAACCAGTTTGCATTCTGCAAGTATAGGCAGGTGGGAGAAATTTTTTGGCCATGAATTATCCAATGAATCAAGGAAAGAAGCTTTATATATATATATATATATCTTCAGTTCTTTGTCTATGCCATTTGTTACCTAGTTCCTATGAAACCTGATCCATTTGCCAAAGATTTTCCTCATTCAAAAAATACAAATGTTTCCCCTTCCTTCCTTCCCTCCCATATATTTTGTCTGAAATACTGGTGCAACAACTACAAAAGCCTGTGTATAATTTCTCAAAACTGTATTGTAGACAATGCTTCCTGATACCTAAACCATATGTTCTTTGGAAAAATCCACCAAATAAACTTTTGTAATATTTTCCACACATACATGTCACAGCATAGGAATCCCCCCCCAAATTGTAGAAATACATCTAATTTGGCTGAAATAGGTTGCTATCATTGCCATTCGTACCACTTAGAAAAAAAAGCCCTGATGTAGAGCAATGAATTTTCCATGTATCTGGCCTTCTAATGATAGCAGCTCCTAAATATGAAGGATAATCAGCAAGTTACACTTATATTTGTTCAAACATATCAAATATTTTACTTTAGGAGAACCCTCACTCGAACTTTCATCTGATCTAAATTGGAAAAGTCTAAATAAAAGTACTGTAGCCCCAGACTTTTAAAACAGTGGGCTTGGTAATTAATTCCAAAAATAAAGCTTTCAAACAGCAACAACACTTTGAAACAACTGAAGCAAAATATGCATAGGTAGCAGGATTCAAATAAGCTAACATGGCAAGAAACAAAAACTACAGATTTTGGGATCATTATGGTAGCATAACTATGATTACATGCGTTAACCTGATTCTAATCAACTTCAGTTATTTGTAACTAAGTAATGGAGACATCTAAAAACAACTCAGCAGAACAGATTTTGTTTGGACAATCACTGCTTTGTTGTGCAATACATTAAATAGATTTACTTAGCTGCCTGAGGGGGCTTACATATATTCTAATAAATGTATTCAATATTTTCTCCCTTCATAAGCACCAAGTCTGTCTTCTTAGTTATTAATATTCATTAGGACTATGCAAAGAGGTTCTTCAAAGCAAAGGCACATATATGAAGCATCTCTTTTAGTATTATTGAAGAAGCTGGGATTTTCAAGTTCATGTGGCTGCTTCTGGATGTACAGTTAATTCACTTTTCCCCCCATGAGGCTAAACAATTGTGCATCCACATACGGTACTTGCAGAGAAAAATCAGGAGGTATTTGCTCCAAACCACCCTCGCAAGCAATGATCTGTTCCGATAGTCCCAAAATTTTGATACAGTCCTATTTTTAAACTTCTCATCCCAAACCTTGAAAAGCTTGTCTCTTTTTCCATATTATAGCATTATAAAATAAAGAATGATTCCCCAAGATTGAAGAGTTGTATTCTTTGCCTTCCTAATAGTATCCTGTGTATAAGTGTGTGTTAGATTTCAATTCTCATCAACCTTGACTAGTGCCAGAATTACTATAATATATCTGGAAGGGATGAGGCTGTGGACTTTGGGATAGGTTAAAAGATTAGCTTTAATAATAAATACAATTTACGAAGACATTATTCATAGCACAAAAGCCTATTTGAACAGTCAGGGATAATTAAGTAATAAAAAATGATAGATGAATAGTAAATTTCATTTTAGATGGTTCCCTTTTCTATTCTGGACTTTTTCATATCCCAGAGTAGTTTCCAACAAGCTTATTGTCTGAAAGTAGAATGTACATATTTACTTATTTAGAGCTGTGGTGGTACAGTGGTTAGAATGCAGCATTGCAAGCTAACTCTGCCAACTGCCAGCAGTTCAATTCTCACCAGGCTCAAGGTTGACTCAGCCTTCTATCCTTCCAAAGTCGGTAAAATGAGGATCCAGATTGTTGGGGAAATATGCTGACTCTGAAAACAGTTTAGAGAGGACTGTAAAAGCACGGTGAAGCGGTATATATGTCTAAGCGCTACTTGCTGTGACTATTACAGTATCTAGACAGATGAATACTGTTGATTTCATACTTTTCTCTGCCTACCAGCAAATTATTTTATTCCTGAATGAATGAAAAAAAATACTTGTTGGACAAAGACTGTTCCAATTTGGGGCCAGTCACTCTTTCCCAGCTCAATCTACCTCACACAGATGTTATTGTGGCAAAAGTAGGAGGAAGAAGGTGTGTTGGATATGTTCGCCACCTTGAGTTATTTGTAAAAACAATAATATATATACACACACACACCGTGTTTTCCCGAAAATAAGACAGGGTCTTATTTTCTTTTGAACCCCGACATATGGCCTAGGCCTTATTTTCGGCTTTGCAAGCCTGCCCGAAAGAGAGGAGCGGAAAAAAGCCAAACGCTATGGTGAGCCTCTCGCATCCAGCCCCGCCC
>JANHFT010007076.1:182752-200674 GCA_032467955.1 Pseudoxenodon macrops | reverse complement strand
TTCCTTCCTTCCTTCCTTCCTTCCTTCCTTCCTTCCTTCCTTCCTTCCTTCCTTCCTTCCTTCTTTCCTTCCTTCCTCAATAGGGGAAGAGATTAGACAGTTTATCTCCCTCATTAGCAATAAATATTTTCCTATTGTCTTTAAGTGCAACAAACTGTTAGTTGGAGAAGCATAATTTGATGCATTTGTATGTAATAGGAACCTAGTTTGCCACTGATTAGAAGCAGAAGTTTTTAAACCTTTATTTCCAAGTTCAGATGAAGAGAAGGAGGGAATATGATCCTAATTCCCACCAGATACCACTTATTTCATGATTTGAAATGTTATCTATCTAGATGTGCCACATACTTTCATATTATATGGTAGGTCCTCCTCCCGCATCCAAGCCCTGGCTTTTAATGTAGTATGGGGTTTGGAGTGGAACTTCCCCAAATTTATTGGAGATATCTTTTCGTGATCAAAACTATTAGTTAGCCACCCCTAAAACCTCCTTGTATCTTACTTTATTTCATTCAACAAAGTCCTGTAGTTTATCAGTGAAGATTTGGGAGCTAATGAGGAATCTTATAGGGAGAAGGACTGGATAATTCCAATTCTTCCAACTTCTGTGCAAATGCCTATACTTGTATTCAGCTGACTTCAGGGTAGGTCTTATGCGTGGAAGGAGTCTGCATCTTTATTTTAAAAAAGCACCACAAGTTTATGCAGGTAGTCCTTGACTTATGACCACAATCAAGCCCAAAATGTATGTTGCTAAGTGAGACATTTGTTTTGCCTCATTCTGTGACCTTTCTTGCCACAGTTGTTAAGTAAATCACTGCGGTTGATAAGTTAGTAACATGGTTGTAAAGTGAACCTGGCTTTCCCATTTACTTTGCTTGATAGAATTTAGCAAAAGGTGACTCCGGGACACTGAAACCATCCTAAATATGAGTCAGTTGCTAAGCGCCTGAATTTTGATCACGTGACCATGGGGATGCTGCAATGGTCATGAGTGTGAAAAACGGTCATAAATAACTTTTTCCGGTGATGTTGTAACTTCGAACAGCCACTAAATGAACTCTTGTAAGTCAAGGATTACCTGTACAATTTGGTGAGAAGAGTTCCTGTGCATTGAACAGCACACCTGGCAGATTATCAATAAAACACTGATTGTATGGCCAAACCCAGTAGGATGAGAGAAATCCCTTCCTCCTGCCCGCCATGTTGCACAAAAGTCAAAGAAGCCCAGGATTTTATGTCTCGAATAACTTTCCCAAGTCCTCTGTTATGCACAAGGTGCCCCACAGAAAGAGGACTCTGTCTATCACATTGCAAATATATTTGCAAATAGGGCAGCAAAAACCTTTCTTGGTATTTCTGATTGCCTTCAAAGTACACTGCAAAGTGAATAAATATTTTCAGTGCAGGAAATGTTGCGAGCTAAAGCCATAATAGGCATTCTTATTTATGCCAGATGCAGAGAACAATTCCTCTTTTCTCAAATACTCTGTATGTGCCATGCACTAAAGAGATGGAAAGCGACTCCAAATGAAAACTAGGTTCTATGGACAGAATTACTCTATGGGAGTAATTACAAGGCAAGCAAGAACTGTAGATAAGAATATACTTTGTTTGCTTCATTTGCATCTTTCTTAAAGATACAATATCTTAATTTGTAAGACAAATATAAAGTTTATATTTTCTACCCAAATTTATCATCTCTTCTGAATTTGGATACCAAATTTACTTTCTTCTAAAGCAGGGGTGTCAAACTGGTATGATATATCGTGACTTTCCCCCCCCCTTTGCTAAAATGGGGGTGGGCATGGGCAGCGCATGATGCATCCAACCTGTGGGCTATGAATTTGACACCCCTGCTCTAAAGCAAAGAAAGATAATATGATGTCTTAATGCCACCCCAAGTTCTGGTAACAGACTCATATTTATGACAATTGTTGTATCCCAGAGTCGTGTGATAACCTTTTGTGACTTTCTGACAAGCAAAATCAATGGGGAAGGCAGATTCAACAACTGTGCTACTAACTTAACTACTGCAGAGACTCACTTAACAACTGCGTCAAGAAAGTTTGTAAAATGGGACAGAACTCAGTTAACAACTATCTTGCTTAGCAACAGAAACGTGGGGCTCAATTATTCTTGTAAGTCGAGGACTACCTATATTGGTATTTATTGGACCTTATCCAACCCATCAATGTATCCAGGCATTTGTTCATGACATGCACAATTTCTTCTGATTTAGATAAGATAGAGAAATAAGAGCTCAGTGTCATCTGCATATTGTTGACATGCAGCTCCAAAATTCCTAACAATCACATCTGATTGCTTCATTATAAATATTATAAATTTTAGATAGCATTGAGAGAAAACATGGACTCTTGGCACTCCACATCATAGGTACCCATCCACAGGTGATTCAATAATACTTTGTGCACTGCCCCTAACTCTCATCAGTGGCCCAGGAAAAATTTCCTTACAGCATTCAAAAACTCGTCAGATCCCATAAGGTCCTCTTCCCCATTTTCAGAAAAGAATGTCAGTTAAGATATGGAAACTGCATTTAGTTTAATTACCAAATTAGGTAGAACTAAGTTTCAAAAAGCCTGCTGATCCCCAATTGCTTTGTACTGATGACTCACTTCCTTTTAACACAGAGAAAGCAAATTTAATTGAGAAGGTCAAAATGTCACTGCAGCTCATCTGAGAGAAAGGAAATAAGTTTTAGCAACTAGTTAGAATGGTAAATAAGGCAAACTATTATTTGCAAGAACCCAGGTGGGCACAGCTGAGTCAATTCTATACGACTCGACTCACTCAATAATAGATGCCAAGTCAGCAATTTCACCTCCAGTCAAATGATACATGATTGTATCTGGTTTGCTGGAAACTGACCTGGTCCTTCCTATTCCCAAAATGGAAGTGTAGCCCACATGTGAACTAAAAATTTATATATAATATCTGTGGTAGATCTAAGTGTACAAAAGAATCAAAGGAATTACAAGTGTACATCTCAAAGGAAATATATTTTGAACCTCCAGATCTAAAAATCAAAGTGTTTAAAGAATAGGTTTTTGTCAAGCCTGTATCATATTGACTTAACATACCGTATTTTTCGGACTATAAGACACACCGGTGTATAAGACGCACCAAGATTTCAAAGAGGTAAGTAAGAAAAAAACACGTTTTGTCCTCCCCGGCCCCAGGAGCAGTCTGCAGGCCCTCCCAAACCCTCTGTCCACCCTGTTTTTCAGGAGGCCAAAAATGGCTCTATTCAGTGTATAAGATGCACCAACATTTTCACCCTTTGTTAGGGGGGGGGGAAAGGTGCGTCTTATACTCCGAAAAATATGGTATGTAAAGTTGACAATGTCAGCAGTAAATCAATGAACTTTTTCAGAGTTACCAGATTCATCTAGTGAACTACCAGGTTCAAGATCTACCAGATTCATCTGGAGATCTACCAGGCTGATGTGGATAGTGCAGTTCTACAAATATGTACAATTAGTACTGTATGTTCCAGGACTAATGAATCAATACATTTCCTAAGTTTTGTTTTTCTGAAGTTGTAAATTGCTTTTACAATTTGAAGAGACAACTTCAGGAAAACAAAACACTAATGTAAGCACTGAGCTAATGGAAAGACTGATAATTCATTTGTTTTAATTCTCCTCTTACAAAATATCACAATAAAGCCAACTTCTGGTCAAGAGAAGCTTTATGAAGCTCCTATCCTGACCATTAAAGGCCTTTCTAAATGAACTTATTGAGTGTTTGGATATTACCATTTGTTTTTCACTTGAAATGCAATTACGGAAGTTACAAAGACAAAGTTTTATCCTAGGGCTTGAAAGAATTATGAAGCTGGGGAAAAATAATTTCTTCCACACTAATACTAATACTTCTTTGTAATTGACAGTGTAAGGCAGAAACACTGTCACGTGACTATCACAGCATCTTCGAGTTCCTGCACTTGGCAAAAAGAAGCGACGCATCTATGACATTTTGTAATTTTTAAAGTTTTAAAAATACATTTAGAGGCTGAATTATTTTATTATTATAAGGTACAGGATAGATAAATATGGGCTCCACTCTTCTGGCCTTTCAGAAAGGTGTTAAAAACATGGCTCTGTGGCCTTGATTGAGGCGCACAGAAGAGCACGCATCCGCGGGGCTGTTTAGCACCTTGACAGCCTTCCCCTGCCTTTTAATAGATATTCAGTATTCATTTTAATCCAGCCTTGCCTTTTTAAATTATAAATTTCAAATAATGTTTTTGTGTTTTAATATTTTTTACTAGCATACAGCCCAGAGTTAATCTGTGAAGGAGATGGGCAGTTTCAAAAAGAGATAGATAGATAGATAGATACATACATACATACAATGTGGATTTAAATCAAGTTGATTTAAATCACTAGTAAAAAGGTTTGTTTAAATCAACTCAATTTAAATCATAATTTTGAAAGAACAACTGTCATCTCTGTCCCGCAGCGGCTCCTTTAAAAAAAAAAAAGCATTTTTTTATTTTAAAAAAATAATTGATTTTTATTCACCCTGGGTAGGTAGGTAGGTAGGTAGGTAGGTAGATAGATAGATGAGAGGGACATGACTGGAACTGGAAGTCAAAGTGGCCTGCTCCCCTAAGATCCCCCTTCCTACCCCAGATTTTGTTTTTTACAATGAAGAGTAGCTTTTACAAATTATTTTTAAAAGATAATTACTTTTAAGATGGCTGTAGACCTGAGGATGGTTCTCAGTGAAGCAAATGGGAAGATGGCAAGAACTGATGGGTAAGAACTGATGCGCCATATTTGACCTAAAAAGAAGATTGCTTTGTTATGCATTGAGGAGTTTTGAAATGAGACAAAAGGGCATGCCAGGCACAAAAGATCAGATCCACATGTGAAGGTCTAATTAAATAAAATGTATTTATTGCTACATGGCCTATGCACAGGAATCTTCTCAACTAACAGTTAGCACCTGCTTGGCGTTAGATAAGGGTCAATAGAATTTAAGAGTGGGTTGGACTTTGTCTGCTTGTGGCAGTGTAAGAGATTTTAGGCTGATCCCTCTTTTAACTCTGCCACCAGGTTCTGCCACTCCTCCTCCTTTATGGTAGTAGTAAGTTGAAAGAGGTGATCTAAATCCAATAGTATTGATATTTATATCATTAATATTTTTATTTCTCAAATACTGTCACGCCAGATGCCTTGACATTCAAGGATATACCCAGTATGTTTTTACATTCATAAAAATACTTCTCTGCAGATTTCACTGAAATCCAATTGTCAACATTTATGTACATGGTTATAAAGAACTTTGAACCGGCTATGGGTTTCTGCCAATTCTTTAGTGATGTTTATTGATTTACTGTACTTTATAATTCTACCCAGGAAGCAAATACAGTTGGATAAGGAAGTGCCTTATAGTTACCTTAAAAAAGCACACAAAAGAAAGAAAGAAAAGAAGGAGGAAAAAGAAAAGACAAGAAAAACTGCATTCTATGTAAGCAGTGAAGGAAATTAGCATCCACCCCCCCCTCCTAGAGGAATGAAATATCCTAGGAAATATTAAAAAGACAAAATATTATATTTCCCTGGATGACAGAAAAGGAGAACCCCGTTTTTAAAGACAAAGCAGCTTCCTTCAGCTCCCTGCCCCCCCCTTCAGCTCCAGGGTGATGAGATTAAGTCATGGCCCTCAGGACAGGATAGGATTATCATTCTACCCATCTAGCAAACAGAAACTCACATGGCACCTGGGAATATTACATCTGGCAAAATATTACATAGACAAAAGCCTACAAAGTTAGCTAAGACCCCCGTCCCATGGGAGTCTGACAGCCAATCAAAGTGCATTTCTTACACAAGAACAGGAAGGTCTGGGGTGGAGACCAGAAGTGGGTATAAAAAACCCAGGGACTCTCAGCAAGGCCATTCTTCTTCTTTTTCAACATCTTGACGCATGTGATCGCCTTTTTCCCCAAGACCTCAAACCATGTGGTCCTGCTGTCCACCATTAAACCATCTTTCCAAACAACCTCCATGTCTCCAGTGTCTTTTTTCCCACTTGGAACTGAACCCAGATGGACATTTCTTCCAACAGCACTTCAATTATTTTCAATGAATGTTCCCTCTAGATAACTGCATATAAAGGATTAAAGCATATATTTACTTGGGAATAAGTCCACTAATTCATTTGAAACTATGAGATTATATTTTTGAAATTAAGAAACCCAGAACAAGAGAGAGCATAGAGTCACTTTCCATCAGAAGCGCAACCATATAAATTTGATTAATTAAAAAAAAAAAAGCACATATTACCGTTTTTATTTACATACACAAATTGTTAGAGTGTGGGTAAGGATAGACAGGAGACAGGTCTTCAGGCAACAGTTCTTTATTACAGCACAGGCACAAATCCAACAACTTGCTCTCCGACAACCAGCCCTTTTATAGGGTGATGCCAGGAGTCTTAACCAATCAGGGTCTAGTATTTTCCCGGTCATTTTCTGGACCTGAGTGAAGACTGTACCAATATCTAACACAAATATACTGAAATTCAGTTTAGTATATGTACAAATGCAGCTGTTTTTAATGTGTGCATATCCATATCAACATATGAGGGCATATGCTGTGTATGCATATATGTAACATTTCTGAATGCATATGAAACGTTATTTGGGGAGAGCTGGTCTTGTATCTTTTATGGCACAATATTTTTCCCCCCAGCAAAATCATCCAGCTTGAAGGCAGGTTCATATAAAGAAGAGCAACGTTAAGGTTGTCCATATTAGCCAGCAGCAGCTCACATAGAGCTGAAATCTTTCTTATTATGGTGAAATTTAGGGTTTTTTTCTTATTTAAATAAAAATGACTTCCGAATACACACATTTTATGAAAAGCTACGCCAACGGAATCATGAAATCAAAAGCAAACTCTAAGCACTTCTTGTGCAATAATTGTGATATAGGTCATATTTATTTCATAAATTTTATTTTATGAAATCCACAGCGTGATACAGTATGCCACAAGCAGAGAACCAATCACTAGGAGGAGGTAAGTGCAACTGTTTGAAAGAGTAATTGGTAAAATTATTTGTCCCTCACGCTACTGACCAGAAATGAATCTATTTCATTCACACACTACTAGATTTTTGTATACAGAGGTGCAAATTGAGGTCAGGTTTTCTTCAACTTGGAATGATATCAATTATGTGGCCTTGGCTCACTGATGAAAAACAGCCCTAATAAAATGAAATTTAAAAATGGTGTAAAAGGAGGACAATTGGTATGCAGTTTTCTAAACAAAAGGGTGAGTTTTTGTAGTTTAATCTGGAGTACATGCTTAAACTAAAAACACAAATTCTACATTATTGGAAACTCCGAATTGAGGATGTCAGATGAAAACCTGAATATAGTTTATGATGAATGTAATATTGATATTACTTCATGTTTACATAGGTACCATAATTCAGTTAGAAAATCAAATACTATAGGAAGTATGATTATACCTCTTTAAAAGTGCGTCAATTAAGCATAATTAAAAATATTTCAGCATAGCACTTGTTAACATTTAAGCATGATTTCTGTTGATAATTCTTTTTTCCCCTCCCTTTGACTAGAAGAGCATTTTACCTTAATCTTCAGTTAAATTCTGGAAAATAATGCTGGGAAATGAGTGGGAGAGTGTGCTTTGAGTGTTGTTGGCTACAAAAAGACATTATTCTAACTCCTGGGGGAAAGCTTTTATACAAACTTGACATTTAATAATCAGACCTGGACCATAAATGACTTTCAAGAAACAATTAAGTGATTGACAGCCATTACTACTGCAATTTCCAGAAATGCTCAGAGTTCTTTACAGTAACTTGTTCAGTATCATTTTACCTCTTTCTATTTTATTAGAAAAAAAGAAAGAAAAAATACTGAGACAACTTTTCGGACTCTGGAAGTGTTGGGAAAAAAACAACAACCAAAACACTGAAGAGTCTTTTGGTTTAGTACATTTTTCAAAATAAGCTACACCATCTTAAGGCCAAACCAAGGTTTCCCCTTACCTCAGCATTTGAGATTTCCTTTTTTTGAAGTTACGAATAAAGATTGAAAATGGAAGAATAAATACAATGCTACAGTGACTGCAAACCAAATACAGCCCTTGAGGTAAAATAAGAAATAAAAATTTTTTTTTTTCTAATTTGGATATAAACTAAATTTGGTAATGAGTGACTGGCAAAACAGGAACAGGAAATATTTTACACTTGTAAATTTAAAAAAAAGCAAATTCAATATTACCTGCGCAATGCATTTTATGGATTTCGCCTTAGCTAACTTTAATGGCTTGCCCTCAGTCAAACTGGATACAGGGTGTATAACAATATCCTTTTTGTAGAGTAATCATATTCCTAACCCTGTGTTCCTTCAGTGTCCTTTATACAGCATCTTGGGCCTACTCTCATAATTCTATTTGCTAATAGAGGTTCCACCTGTTCTGAAGACAATTGCATTAGCTTTTTTTATTGTCAGATGGGAATTCTGAAATTTCCAAAAGGGTTGCAATTTATTTTTCCTAGTTGCTATTATTCTACCCAGGGAAATACTCTTAATTTAACTCCCCTGCACAAATGTACAAAACCTTGTATACTTTCTACGCTTTCTACGTTTTATGTTTCCTGTTAGGTCTCTTGTTGGTCATCATTTATATGCACAACCACAAATTTATACACAGTATTTTACTAACTCAGTATGCTAGTATTCCAATATTTTACTTCAAAGTACTTTTATGTTTTAGTCAGATTTAAGTATTTACAATCCTTTAACATTTTGCTTTCACCATTTATAGTAACTTGAAGTGCTTTGCTTACTTTTATTAATGTTTCAGATGATGTCTATGGTATATTAAATTGCAACTTGCAACTTTTTACTAAGAAGTTGAAAAATGGTTAATGATCACCATAATAAAAATTTCTGAGACAATTTCTCATACCTTCAAATTCAGTATTCAACTGTCCACATTCAAAAGTTTTCCAATTGCAAAGATTAGATTCCAGTCCATATATATGATCTGGGACTAAATCAGATGGGCTTAACTTTTACACAGAATTTTACTCTTTCTACAGATCGTCCTTGACTTACAGCAGTTCATTTAGTCACCGTTCAAAGTTACAACGGTACTGAAAAAAGTGACTAATGACCATTTTTACAGCATTCCCATGGTCACATGATCAAAATTCAGACGCTTGGCAACTGACTCATATTTATGATAGCTGCAGTGTCCTGGTGTCATGTGATTTATCTTTTGCAACCTTCTGATAAGTAAAGTCAATGGGGAAATCAGATTCACGTAACAACCATGTTACTAATTGAACAATTGCAGTGATTCACTTAACAGCTGTGTCAAGCAAGGTTGTAAAATGGGGCAAAATTCACTTAACAACTGTCTCACTTATATCTGTGTCTTAAAATAATGTAAGAAAAAAATTCTACAGTATACCTTTACATATACTTTATTCCAGGATATCATATTTCAAGAGGAAAAGTTATGTTGCCTAGCAAGGTATTTCCTCTCCCCAAATTTGCACACTATTTATTTATTTGTTATTAAAGTAAACACATCTCATGACATAGGTGAGAATTCTTAGATGTTTAGCTTCATTAAATCTAGAAGGTACCAAGTGGCAGAAAGTTGTGACAAATAAAAAAGTACTGGGCTAAACTAATACTTTAAATTAAGATAATAGATATGCCAACTAACACTCTATTTATTTGTGTTTGTGTACCTTTGAGTCATTGTTGACTCCTGGCAATTGTCATGCAGTTTGGTGGGGAAGATTTTGAAAGTGGTTTGCCATTCTTATTCTTAGCTATCTGGGAGTAAGCCAACTGATAACTTCTAAGAATTGCATTTAGCTATAAAATTGAAGGCTGTGCAGAGATCTTGATTTGAAAGGCAAAATGTGATTTGGAAAGGTAAGGGTTTCCCTCACACATATCATAGTCATTCCCGACTCTAGGGGACGGTGTTCATCTCCGTTTCAAAGCCAAAAAGCCAGTGCTATCTGAAGACGTCTCCGTGGTCATGTGGCCAGCATGACTAAATGTCGAAGGCGCACAGAATGCTGTTACCTTCCCATTAAAGGTGGTCCCTATTTTTCTACTTGTATTTTTTACATGTTTTCAAACTGTTAGGTTGGCAGAAGCTGGGACAAGTAACGGGAGCTCACTCCGTTACGCGGCACTAGAGATTCGAACCACCGAACTGCCGACCTTTCTGATAGACAAGCTCAGTGTCTTAGCCACTGAGCCACCATGTCCCCTACAGCACCTACTACCATAGGATTATATTAAAGCAGCTGCCTTCTACACTAGGTATATAATCCTGGGGGAAAATCTTTTTGGTTTAAAATATTCCTGAAAGGAGCTACACGCACATTTGTATGTCCTCCAAATTGGAAGACCTGAAAGATCAGATTAGAAACACAATGGAGCATCTCTTTGAGAAAGATGGGTGGTTTAGAAATATGAAATATGAAGAAATCTATGTAGTTGATAGAAATCAGGACCATTTTGATGGAATCTAATTAATCAATCAATACTCCACGCAATTATTCTTAAAGTTTTATCATCAGTGCACATATTTTGATTAATTAAAATCCTAAAACCCGTTCATTAAAAAAACAAAACAAAGGAGACTGAAATAACCCCACCCGATTATGAAGTTTTCTGAGTACCTTTGAGGAAATCATTTGCAGGACACACACATAATATTACTGTTCACTGTATGCTTTATTGATCCAGTCCAGAATCTTTTAGGCCCAGGAGCTCTTCAGACAAAAAGCTCAGTATAAACAACTCCCGTGACAAGAAAAGAGTGAGAACTTGAAAGGAAGTCAGCGTTATCTTTTCCAGACTGTTAAGGATTAAGATCTCAGCCCCTTTTGGCACTTAATATCTAATTGTTGGGTTTGTCTTTCTTGTAGAAACACAGGGCCACTGCTTAAGTTTGCTGTGGTTGAGGATTTGATTAAATGACCAATTGAAACTATCTGAATAATTCCTGCCTGTTCACATTTGACACCTTGTAGTTTACCTGATCCTGATTTGTGATCCTTTTGCTGATTTCTGGCAAAAAGTGCCCATTCGGGACTCTGGATTTGCTTCATGATCCTAACAACACTTAACAATCACCATAAAAATTGTCTTAAAATTGGGGCCGACTTTACTTACGACTGCAATGATTTATGATACAAATTCTGTTTCCTATTGTTGTTGTCAGTCAAAGATTACCTGTAATGACATTTCTCTGGTCAGACATCAAGATTATACCCTTCCATCCAAATACAATAGCATGCCGAAAAGTTTCAAATAACTCCTTTTTAAAGTCAGCAAGCACTCTTGTGTTTCTTTAAATTTATTAAGCAGTATTTAACAACTTTACTATGATTTGCATTCACAGGCCAAACTTAGCTCTAAATATAGCTTCAATTAATCCTAAATAGATGCTTTATGGCTCAATCAGGAAAAGAGCATTGTTGACTGGAATGCAGTTAAGCAAAAGACTTTCACAAAATACTGATTGAAATAATTATTACAGTATTTCATATTTTTATCTAATATGCTCTTTATTGGTAAGTGTGGTGTAAGGTCTATATTTTATGATCCCTAGATTGACAGTCTAGTGTTCAGAGATTAGTTCCAAAAAGAAGCATGTCAATATACCAGAATTCATAGCATATAAAATATGCAACAATTGAGGAAGGAAAACAACATGCAACTGGTAAAAAAGAAAATATATAGACATCTCAAAGGCTCTAAGGCAAAGCTGAGTGGCTGGACACTAGAGTTTATTTCTTTGCAGCTTCCACTAAGTTCCCATGCATTGTTCTAAAAATGCATGGAAGGAACAGAAATTTAGATTCTACTTGCCCCTTCCTTTTTCCATCTGAAGACCTACCGTATATCTCGGTTTGCTTGAATGCAGCTTGCAGGGCAATCCAGAATTATAAACGACTACCGAATGCACAAAAAAATATTTCCCACAATTCTATAGTAGTCTTTCTCATTCCACAGTTTTAGTTCATGTTGTGTGTATTACTACAGATATGAGTAAATGCTATATGAAATAAAACCTGTCCAGCTTCCAAAGTCCTTTTTTACTGTGTTTTAAAAAAAATATTTTGTAGTCTGTGAAGATGAAAAGATAGATTTGGAGCAAAAATGCACGATTTTCTGTAATGATGTCCTTTTATTAATAGTTTCAATGGTGGTTGCATGTTGCTACATTGCCTATAGACAGACATGAGGAACAGAATGCCGACATCAGAGCCAGGATGAGTCAAGAGCCATTAACTCTTGGAAGAAAACACAGCTTTGCTTAAGTTTCAGATAAGCTGGTATAAAACCAGGAAAAAGAGGATGCTGAAATTTGGAGCAGATTCTGAACTGGGGCAAAGAACTCATATGCTTAACCCCTTGACCGTTCTTTTCCTTAGAATTATTGCGAAAGAGAATATAAATCAGCATACAATGTCTGTGAAATGTTAGTCACAAGTAGTAAATTCAACTAAATTTAACTAATTAACTTACTTAATATTTTCTTTCAGAAGTAAGAAAATATACTGCACTGTAATTCTCATATATACCTGTTGGCAATGCCAATTCATTGGCAATGCCAATATTTATTTAATATTTGAGCCTTTGAGGAAAATGAAAACCGAAATACAATGATCTTTTATGAAATGTTATGATTTAGCTCTCCAGGCTGTATTTTTGTAAAAAAAATATGCACATTTTAATTGAACATGCACACAGAAATCAGCAAAAAGATAATAAGTCATGAACATGAAACTATAGACGTGAACAAGAAGGGTTGTGAGGGCCCCTTTAGACACAGCTCTAAATTAACATGAAGATGGATTCTTGCAAAATGAAAGAGAGGGAGAGAAGGAAGAGGCAATTTGCTCTAGAGGAAATTGCCTTAGCATTGATAAAACAGTCTGGAAACATAATAATTTGCTTAGGGTCACCCTGCTCCATTAACCAATTAATACCGTAGAAAGGATATTTAGAAAATGGCATCAGCCCAATGTACCCATTGGGTAAGAGGGAGATGCATTAGTCTATGGGTGGATTTGCTGATTTGAATATCCCATAATAAATAGAATAAAAAATAAATGGAGGCTGCTATGCCCTTAGATGCGCTTTTGTAGCCTCCATCCTGTTTAAACCCTTACTTCTTTTCTGGGGTTCAATGCAATTTCATAAACTGTGACCCCATAAAACTGCCCCTGCACCCAACTTTATCTTAATAGTAGTTTTCTTAAATAAAATTACTAATGAACACTGGACAGGATATTGGACATAAATAAACTATTCAAATATCCGCAGCATCCACAATAATTCTAACAAAATATATAGTAATGTCTGCAAAATACATTTCTTACTTCCATTTTAGTGCACTACATTAAAAAAAATATCTAAAAATAATTTACTCAATTGGAGTAGTTAATATTAAATATTAAAAAATAAACCCATTATTAGGTTAATATATTTTACTGTCACAGTTTTTTTAAACCACCCTGTAATCTCTTGCATCGGGGTGCAGTTGGGACGACTCAATGGAGCTAAGCATTTACTGGCCAGATGTCTTTCCTGATGCCTATGCGGAATTAGCAGCAGATATGGGGCAAAATGTTAACTCTGTAAACTGCTTAGAGAAGGCTGTAAAGCACTGTGAAATGGTATGTAAGTCTAAGTGCTATTGCTATTTTCTCTTTGCGCCTAGAGAGAGAAATATCTGCTGGTACCTAGAATCAAACTCACTGTCTCCTGATTGTGAGGTGAGAGCTCCACCTCTAGGTCACCAAACCACACTTTACTGGCACACAGTGATTTATTTACTTAAGTTTACAGATGCACCAAATAATGTGTTACTAAATAATAGAAAGTTTACTATGGACATTAGAAGTGATATACCTTCAACCCTCTATATAACAAAGAGCACCAAAAGAGAATGCTCACTTATCTAAATGCCTGCATAGAAAGAGACAGGTGTATATTAGTAAAAAAAAGGAAGTTCCACTGTACTAAATTATAATTAAGGGCATAGCCTTACTTACAGTTCAAACTGCTCCTGTCCTGTGCTCATGCTGTTTTAATGCTAAATCAACTTCAGAAAACTCTGTTCAGGCTGTGATATTTTGGCAACGTTCGGCAAGGTACTATTGTCCTACTGGACAATTTCCCTGCTGCTGTGCCCTCCAGCTTCCTGGTCCAGGTAAAATAATTTGTAATTCCCATGGGTAGACCTTACAGAATATATACTTTGATATATGTACATATAAATATACAAATACCAGGGATGAAATCCAGCAGGTTCTGGAGAACCAGTAGGGGAAAGTTTGAGTAGTTCAGAGAACTGGTAGCGGAAATTTTGAGTAGTTCAGAGAACCGGCAAATACCACCTCTGGCTGGCCCCAGAGTGGGGTGGGAATGGGGATTTTGCCAAGCCAAGCCACGTCCACCAAGCCATGGCCACCAAGCCACGCCCACAGAACTGGTAGTAAAAAAAATTGGATTTCACCACTGCTTCAACGGGGAAAAAAGTAAGTTCAGTTGCTTTTTGAAAAGCACCTTTGGGACAAGCATGACCTGGATGATTGAGAATCTCCATAGAAGTCTCCATGAACTAACCAGCTGTATTTTATTAGAGTGTATTGTGTGAACCGAGACCATGGGATTAGTGTGTGCTACCATATATTAGGTGAACCAATGAATGCTTCGCAATTAACCATGGATAAACAGTCAAGCTTGTTAGCAGTCTTAAACTGCTCTGATATTTCAGATTAAGGACATTGGACTTATGAAAAAGATCCCATCATATTATCTTTACCAACTCCTGAATTCATAACCATATGTTCTGATTTACTACCTTTTATACAATTAGGAAAGAAATTCATTGAAAAATAATCTCAGTGTAATCTGATGCGTAACTACTTAGAACTAAATTCCATTAAACTCAATGATTCTAGGTAGAAGTGAATTTCTTGCTAATTGTTTGTGGATCACATTTTTATAGGGCACCCCAACATATGCCAAGACACAAACTCTGTGTTTAAATTCCAGCAAGTGCTCTAACATATATATTTAAGACTTTGACAGCTTTCAGTTCAGGCTGCTGAAATATACTATATATATTATGTTGGCATTTCTCCAATAGGCACCAGCAATTGAAGAGTATGTTCTAGTTAAGCAGATTATTATTAATCGTATGTATATACTTTAAGCATCTTGCATGCACAGTTTCTGGTTCTTAGGCGGAAGCAGACTGGGTAGCCTATGGTTGTCATGGTGATCAGATATGTTCTCACATTTCTTAAAGAAACAGTTGAAATGACATTTAAGTTGGTTAACTTCTAAATTTCTAACTGGTGCAGAATCTCGGAGGAAAGCAGTTAACTGCATTTTTTGTTACAGTACATGAGCTGTCATGCCATGGACTCCTAAGTTTAGTGATAATTTGGGAATCCTCTGTATGTTTTAAAAAGATTTTCTGAATCCAGCATGATTCCTTAAGTTCGTATCATTCTTTGGCAATAACATGGAATAAAATGATTTTTTTTTAAAGTTACAGTTGCAGAGGTCAATTGAGCTAATTGCAACAGGATACAAATACAATAAATAAATGTTTGTTTATGTCTTGTGGTCTTCCACCCATTACTGGCCTGGCCTTGCTTAGCTTTTGAGCTCAGACCTAGTCAATCTGATTATGCAAAACAATATACAGAACCGTTCCCAATGGCCTTGAGTCAATCCTCTATTGCTTCTACTCAATTAACTGTGAGTCACTATCCTTCTATTGCCTCTTTCAAGACTTTATATGTTAAATGGTAAATTAAAACAAATGAAAATATTTTTCCCGGCATTGCATGTCCATTAGGGACAACTTCTTTATGGATCTACCAAACTACATATAAATGCTGGAACCAGAGCATTCCCGTGAACTGATCAGATTCTTTATTGCTGCTTGCCTATTTACAAGTATCTCACCAGATTCTCTTGGAGATAGTCAGATAAGGGCTTCAGGGATTTACGAGGAGGTGGGATGGTTAGGTTTGTGTTGCTTCCTCCTATGCAAGGATTCTAAGCTTGCTAGTCTCTTCATTCCTTCCTCTACTCTAGCAGGATATACCACCAGATTTAAGAAAGATGTACGACATATTGACTTCTGTTGAAGGTTTTTTTTTAACTTAATAGCCAATACAGCTCCTATCATTGCTCCCTCTTAAAAATGAAAAAGCTGGAGTTCTTTTTGGTGGAACCACATAATGAGAGGAACCCCCAAATGCCAGCTCTAAGTCAAGTTGATTTATTTTATTTTAACCTCACTTTTCTGGAAATAAAAATTCCAGTGAGTAAATCATGTTTAAAATGTGGGCTACCCTCTGTTTATTACACTTAAAACTTGATTTTAAAAATCAAGAGAAACAAGGAGGGAAAAATGGGAGGAAAGGATAAGTTTTAGTTTCTCAAGACCAGAATGAAGTTGTAAGTTACAATCCAGGATTTATATGTAGTTTTAGGGCTCTCCATGTTGGGCTCTCCTTGCTAGCATTCTTGACTGAGTAACAAAAGTTGGGTGTGAGTTATTCTCCAATCCCAAGATTGCCAAGAGATCCACAAGGGTGGTGGGGGGTGGGGAGAGTACACATCCATCCATCCATCCATCAAAGAAAAATATCTATTCCAGTTAAGATCACCACAACAGGGGGTGGAGTCTGCTTCTTTTTGCTGCTGGTTTGCTCCGGGTCGCGCTGCATGTGACGCGTGAAGCGCGCATGCACAGCAATAGAAAACTAGCTTCTGCACATGCACAGAATCAAAATCCAAGATGGCAGCGCCCATGGAGATACCGATGGAACCGGTTCCATGATGTGACTGCGGAGTTACTACCGGTTCTATAGAACCGGATAGAACTGGTAGGAACCCTATACCACAAGGGAGTTAGGGAGTGGAGAAACATTCCCTTTGCAGCTGTTTATTTTCAGAACAACGGAAAGGGCCAGATAACTCTTCCTTTGCCATGATGTTCTTTCTCAGAGGCACAGGCTGTAAACATGGCTGCTTGGTCTACTGGATGACAGAGAATAGTAAAATTTGGGGGGTCTGCTAAAGTTTCAAGGTACAGCACTGAGGTGTGTACATATTGTAGGAAGCTAGCACCCACCCTTCTCTTAGAAGAATGAAATATTCTAGGAAATATTAAAAAGGCAGGCTAATATACCTCCCTGGATGAGAAAAGGAGATACATGCTCTCGGAAAATAGCCTCCACCTTTGTTAATATCCCCTGAAAGGTTGGGCCAGCTTATCTACAACAGAAAAGACCTTCACCCTCAGGACATAATAGGATTAGCCCTATACCCATCTCACCACATGGCATCTGGGGAGATTGCATCACCCAGCAAGATTCAACCAAGCTTGGGACTCAAGACAACCTACAAAGTTATCCCTGCATTATCTCTTCATCATGCAGGGGTGAAATGCTACTGGTTTGGCCTGGTTCACCAGAATCGGTAGTAATAAATGCTTCCGGTTCAGAGAACCGGTAATAAAAAGGCTTTTAAAAAGTAAAAATAAAAAGAGGTTCTCACAATCGGTGGCACATCTGATTGTTATAGTTGATGAACCCTTTTTTTAACTTTTTAAAAAGCATTTTTACTACCTATTCGCCCAAGTGGAAGTAAAAAAATGCTTTAAAAAGTAAAAAAAACTCCTGACTCTTAGCTGTCTTTGACAATCAGCTGAGAGGGGGGAATGTCACCTTATTTTTTTACCTTTTTAAAGCATTTTTTAAAAACTAACTATTCGCCCTGTGAGGTTCATGCTTATTGCAGAGGCCATTTTGTGTGAAGTCCAGCTGCTTCTGCAT
>JANHFT010007076.1:159316-172721 GCA_032467955.1 Pseudoxenodon macrops | reverse complement strand
TCCCCCTCCCCTCTCTCTTTCACTTAACATTTATGAACAATAACAAATAATAATTTTGGAGAGTTTAGTATTAAGCTCAAGACAGAAACTTTTTTTATTATAAAACAATTCCATGCATTTGTCAATATATTGGCATATTCAGTTTACATTGACTTAACATTTTAGAAATTGTATTCAACGTTGTTGTATACATTTTTCTTCTTACCTTTAAAAGTTCAACTTCTCAAAACTAGCATAGTGTAAACAATTTCTAGTTCATATTATATAAACACCATTGTACCCAGCTAATATCTGTATTTTATAATGGAGTATTCAGATCTTATAATGAAATGAAACAATTACTTGGGGGGGAAATGAGGCCAAAATGCATCCTTACTTGATTCTCTTGAACACTGAAATGGAATTGGACAGCTATCCAGCATGACTGCATGTTACTACTATATAAGTAGAACAATGATGCCATAGAAGGATCCATCCATACTTTTGCCCTTTATTCATCCTGCTGGAATAAGCTTGTTAGGAGGAGCTTTGCCTTGTTTTAACTAATCTATTAACGTCTGGTCCCTAGATTCTTAAAGTGAATATAAAGATAAAACCAGAGAGTTTTCTTTTAGGCCTAATGGACAAAGAACTTGAAAAAAATGGAATTTTGATGTTATGTACACTGACACCAGCAAGAATACTTTATGCACAAAAATGAAAGGATACTTTAATTCCCACAATGGATGGCTGGTTGCTTTGATTAAAGAAAATAATACAATTAATTTTGTTTCTACTTGGAAACCACTTCTGGACTTCGTGCTTGGGGGAAAAATGGAACTCTGATTTTAGGTTTTGCTGATTAGATAGGTTTGTTGTTATAGAATGGCTCATACATACTACTCTATAAAAGTAAAATGTTGTATTGCACTAAAAAGAATCAGAAGTCAATGCTTTTTTTCCCTTTGCTATTTTACCCTATACTTTTTTCTCTTCCCTTTTTCTTCCCCTACTTTTCCATTATTAACATTTTTCTTTGTATTTTATATTTCAATAAACTAAATAAATAAATAAACTTCTAGCTTCTATAATTAATACTAAAGTCTGTCATTGTATGTAGTCTGGTGATTGGTCCAGCGAGAAAACAACAAAAAGAAAAAAGCAACTAATCAAGTTTTAAGACTATGAAAGAATTTAACAGTCATTAAACTATGCAACTCAAAGAAATGAAAGATTATATGTATAATTGTACACAGATGTCATTTAATTATGGAAGACATTATTGGCATCTTAAAATCAGAAAAGACAAAATTTTATGGAAGGTTTTAAATCAAAAGTTTTTTTTAAACAAATAAGTACATTTAAAGCAAAACATGGTATTCCTTTTAAAATCAGAAAATCCATACCTTTCCTATAAAGATTAGTTACTTGATTCTATGTAAGTGTCTAATTTATGTTTTTAAAAAAGCAGAAAATTCAACATTAAATTGAAGTCTGTTTTCTGCCCACCCAGCTGATGTCTGTATAATATTACAAAGTGCTTTTTAACTGTGCTTTTAGTTATATTTGAACTTAATATCTTTAGGCACAAGAAATTTTATAAAAGAAAAGCTCTCAGATTTTATTTAGATACAATCTGTTTTACATTTGGTTAGAAAACCAAAATCTAGATCAGTAAAATATATCAAACTTAAGTATAGTTGTGTTCAGATACCCCAAAAAACTCATTATAAGTTGTTTCTCAGAAAAATATGAATAGTTGTGAAAAACAAAGTATATCTAAAATATGCTTACTGCTGTTGCTAAATATTAAAGTAACTCCTGATATTCAAAACATAAAATTCAGATAACGTTTTTTTATGTTTTCTGAGAATGAAGTTAGATGTACATTTACTTTCGGACATTACAAATCCAAAATAAATCAAGGAGAAGACAGGGATGTTTTTCTTTTTGTGAAGGGGAGAAAGGCTGTTTGTTTAGTCATTTAGTCACAGACCTGAGGGAATGTGGGGGAATGGGACAAGATTAGCCAGCTTGAAGGACAGCAATGGAAAAGAGATCAACCGTCTCAATTGGCTGAGAATTCTCTGGGAGGAACAAGCCAGCAACCAACAAGCAAGTAATGGAACACCAGACATGTTACTAGAAGGACAAATCACAAAATTGCATCTCACTTAGTTTGGTCATGTGATGAGGAGGGAATGATTGCTAGAGAAAACAATTCTATTGGGAATAGTTAGTGGTAAAAGTAAATCAGATCTCCAAAGAACATGAATAGCTGAACACCGTCAAAGCTGAGGCTAGCAAGAGCATATAACAATTCAAAGAAGCAGTGCAATGAAGAGACAGGGACCTGACCCATAGAATCACTAAGAATTGGACATGGCTGAATGGATAACATCATATCTCTGGGAGCAATAGGTTTGCCAACATATGGGTGTGATCATGCTCAGACCACCATCATAGAACGGCCAATAGGTTAAAACAGTGTGAACCAATCTTGGATGAATTTCAAAAGGTGTGGAGAAAATAGAAAGTCTGTTGGAAATGGATGAACATTCTGGTCATTTGAAAAAAACAAATCAATGGTCTGTGGATAGAGCATAGAGCAATGGTTCTCAACTTTTTCTTCACCACAGATGCTCTTTAAATACCTTTTATGGCTACTAATCATGGCCATGGACCCCCAAGGCTTAACTCAAGGTTTAAATCATCACATTTCCTCAAGCCTTTGAGGACCCCCTGTGATGACATCCTGGTCCCCCAGGGGTCTGCGAATTACAGATTGAGAACCATTGAACTAGTGTACAGAAATTAAGGTCAAAGGGCAGAGATTGTTAACATGTACTTAGTACTCGTTAAGGAAGAGCTGTGCCACAGGAAAAAGGGCTCAGAAAAAGAATACCCAAAAGCCAGACAATATTTGATTTTAAGACAATGCCTCATGGGCAGAAGAAAACAAAAAGGAGGATATACAGAAAAATATCCTTCTTATATTTTCAACCCCCATTTAAACATTGTTTCAAAGTTTTGAGTATTTAATTTAGAGGTTTGAATTGATAGTGGTTCCATATTCAAGGAAATTCATGTGAATAATCACTATCTGCATCCCCAAAAACTGTAACGATGAATTATCCTGCTGAAATCTGTTTTTTCCCCTCATAGATGAAGTTTGTGATTATATTCTATGAATCGATTTTCATTTCTAGATCGTTATGGTGACCCAAGTTTCTTTGGCTGTCACAAAGCTGTGAAGACATTCCTCCCTTTCATTCTCAAAGCACAACAACCACTACTGGCAAATTTAACCTCTTGAAGCTTTCAGCTTTGTTGTCAGCACAAACATTCCAATATTGATGAACATCAGTAAAGCAATCCACATGTTCCTGTGAAATTCCAAACTTGACAGCAATTTCCCTTTGAGTGATCTGCCAAATGTCCTTAATAATTTCATCAACTTTTCTCATGTGAATCTCCTCGGTTGTTGTCACAGGCCTTCCACTGCTTTCTTGTTCAGACAAGCCAGCTCTTCTAGCTTCACTGTCTTCACATTCTTTCGGCACATTGATGCACAGTACTCAGCTTTACATTGGATCATTGGCATGAAAACTTTCAGTGGATGGTGACTTTCAGTTGGGAGGGGGTCTTGTCCAGCAGTCGGAAATTAAATCAGGACATGTTGTTTGAAGTGCATTGACAAATATTCATGACAAATTTTCATTTCATGAACATAGCAACACAACCTTTTCTCATAGCAAATGAAATTAAAAAAACAACAGAATGCTAAAGAATGCATAAGGATTTCTAGCACATTAGAAACCCTAACCTTAGCCCTTAGTATGGGGAAATTGCCAGCCAGGCTGGGAAAGAGGGGTCAAGTATGGACTTAGGTTGGAGTCCTTGTACAGCTGCAAAAGGCATACGCTTCACCGCCTCCAAGATCCACGAATTCTTATTTGGTTGTTCCTAGGGGAAGGTGAGCCATCTGGGGACATTCTTGTTATTTGACTAGCAAACAAGTTACTTACTTTAGCTACTTACGAGTGGTTCTGATTGCTTATGCACTTAGTGACTTATAACACCAAAGTCATTATTTTTCATCCAAACTATGCAAATGCAGGAAACAAACAGCCCATTTTAAGGGTGAGTGTTCTGTTTTATTTATTAAAATATCAGCATTTAAAGTCAAGTTAAAATTAAAATAGAGAAGGTGTTTCATTTTGGATTAAGGATCTCAGTAAACCACAACCTATACAACACTGGAATCTAAACAGTGAAATTATACTTCTCATTGATTGTAGAAGTGTCTGATCTACTCACTGATTACATATTTAGTGATCATGAAGAATGTTGTTAGACTATTAACTTAATTTGAATAATATTATATGGCTATAAAAGGCCAAAGTTTAGTTTCTGCTGGCAGTTCTTAAAATCAGTGGATCCAAATGTTTGGCCATCTTCGGATAGAAATAAAGGGTGAAAATAGATCATAGAACTATAATTTATAAAAATATTTGAAATGTATAATTTAATCAAAACTATCGCTTGACAAATAAGCAGGACAATGGCATAAAGGCAGAGATGGGCAATAATTTGCTTTCAAGTGTTGCATTGCCCAAGGAATAATTTGTCAAAAGTTGCATAACAGCAGTGAATGGAACCCAAGCTAACAATGGGTGAATTAGAGCTATTTTACAGCCTCGTTTATATACTGTAACAATAATACAAAGATCTCAGTGATTACAATAAAATATAGAAATCACATACAAAATTTCAGTCATTCTGGTGGTCCGATCTGATTGCTTGCAGGAAATTTAAAATTAGGCTTGGGGCCATGACATAGATGATGAGTTGAATTTTGTAGTAAGTAGTTTTTAATTTTTGGAAAAAGAAATGAAGATATTGTAGACTAAGCCTATATTTACTAGAGAATTTTCCATTCCTTTTTCTAGAACTAGAATTGTATTTGTTATGGTATATCATATGTTGTTGCTAACATTTGTCTCACTGAGTTGCAGGGTCCAATTGTTTTCCCTGCATTTGGCTGCAATTCACACACAAAAAAGCTATGACGCAACAAGGGATTTTGTTTCTCAGCTGGCTTTTTGCAGAGCCTGACACTCAGTCAGGCTGCTATTATTTGTAAAAACAAGAACAGTGACAATAAGCGTATTTTGACCTTAGAAAGTGGTATAAATTTACATGAAATAAATGAAGGCACTGCAAACTGTTAGTAAACAATTAAAAGGGTTAGATTTCAGACTGCAAGGGCATATTTGTGGACATCTTGTTTTCAAACTTTTTATATTGAGTAGGCAAATTACTACACGAAATGTTCCTCTAATGCAAAAAAAAAAAAGTTAATAAACTTAGCTCAAAATTCTACTTTGATTTTCTTTAAAATGTTGCACTTCTTTACCTCTTCTTCCAAAGTTTAGAAAGTGGTATCAATTTATATGAAATAAATGAAGGCACTGGAAACTCTTAGCAAACAATTAAAAGGATTGGATTTAATTCTCATCCTAAATTAAACAATTTATCAGAATGTATAAGCAAACTTCCTCATTGTGATTGGGCAAGGAGAAACTGTTTTATCAAATTAATCAGTATATAATTTTAGCCTAAACTAACTCAAAGTCTGGATGGCTATGCTTATATGACTCACTTCACATTCAAATGCCTGTTGGACCTTATAAAGCATGTTAAACATTTCTATTACACAAAAGGAAACCATGAGAAAAATGGGTTGATTGTGAAATTTTAACATAGAAAATGTTAAAGGATGAAGAATTCTACTCATTTGTTGCTTTTCAGAGGTCTACTTGAAATAATAAAATTGCAGTATGACTAGAGGTTACTGTGAGTTTCTGTTTTCAGAAATTGAGTCTCCAAAATAAATTCTAACAAAAAATTGTTACCTTTCTGTTATACCCAGAAATAAAACTACGTATATTTATTTGAGACAGCATCAAGGAGTATTTAAATGGGGGATTGGACTAGAGAAATTCATTTCAAAATATTACACATACATAAGGAAAGATTGCTGTTAAATTGGCTAACTTCGTTGTGGATTAACAGTGCAATCCTATACATAAATATGAAGAAGTAGGTATATGGTTTATCCTGCAAAAATTATAGCATGTTCTTATTGGTTTTCCTGCCCAAATATTAATGTTGCCATTGTAAAACCTGATATGTACTAAAATGTGGCCATTCACAACAAACAGTGCTTATTAGTAACCTATGACTATCACTGTTTTATCTTATGATTCTTGATGAATGTATTTTATTTTTCTTTATGTACACTGAGAGTATATGCACCAAAGACAAATTCCTTTTGTGTCTAATCACACCTGGCCAATAAAGAATAGAATAGAATAGAATAGAATAGAATAGAATAGAATAGAATAACAGTTGGAAGGGGCCTTGGAGGTCTTCTAGTCCAACCCCCTACTTAGGCAGGAAACCCTATACCACTTCAGGGAAATGGTTATCCAACATCTTCTTAAAAATGTCCAATGTTGGAGCATTCTATCCTAATCCTAATTCTAATCTATTCTAAAAAGAATTGCCATCTGATCTCCTACTTAACAGGAAAGTATATCATTTTCTGTTTTCAATCCAAATTGACAAACTTTTAAATATAACTGAAATAAAGATTCTATATTAAGGAACATCGTGATGAAGAAAATTGCTCCTTAGCAGGTAGCAAACTGACTAGCAAGTGAACAAACAAGAGTATGCCATTTCCCCTGCTAGCTATTAACATGTTTTTGCTAAATTAAGAGCACTGTAAAGAAACAGGACTAAGTGCCCTTCTTGTTTCGTTTTCAAACAAAGAAGTCACTCTTATTTATTTAGTAAATGGGCTTCATATATTCAATGGTGCTATCTATTTCTTAGTCCAAGCTTGGGAACATATATTGCTCTAATGCAAGGATTATTTGAATAAACCATATGCTGGCATATTTCATCATGAATGTCATCCCTTTTGCTTTAAAGGTCTTAGATAGCCAGATAAACGTCAACATTTTTAAAATTAAAATTTAGGTGATAGTTGTTGACATACAAAAAGTCAAACAAAACTAGCATGTGGCTTCTTAACATTGTGACTTTGTATAAATTCTGTACCTAAAATACAGAGAACACTTGCATTTTTTAATTCACGTTTCTCTCTCTCTCTCTTTTGTGCATCTGTACAAAGCAAACAAAATATTCTGAAGAGAGCAGTTAAGTTGTAAGGACCTCTTGAAGACTTAGTGCATTTCCAGAAAGGCTGAATGTTGCTTTGTAAAGAAGTATTTGCTTTCTGGTTAATTAAGGAAGGGCATTGGGTCTTGATGATGTGTTCAATAAGAATGACTTGGAGTTTCTCTTATTCTATCCCTTTACTTTTTTGTGGGTTGGCTATGAGATGGATTTTGGAGTATAAATGTTTAAAACTTGCTACAGTTTTCATTTTTTCAATTCATTGGATCAGGGGTGGGTTCTAAATTTACCTTGCTGGCGGTTTGCTGCCTCCCGTGCTGTGTGCGCGCGCACCCTATGCACGCGTGCATGCGCAGTAAAAAAAAGTCCTTTTTTTAAAAAAAGGCCAAAAATAAGATGGTGACGCATGCGCAGTGCTGTAAATTTGGCTTCTGCGCATGTGCAGAAGAAAAAATAAATAAAAAAGGCCAAAAACAGGATGGCGATGCATGCGCAGTGCCGGAAACTCGGTTTCTGTGCATGCGCAGAAGAAGAAAAAAAATTAAAAACATTCCCCCAAAAAGATGTCACCGCCCGCAGAGCAACAGAACCGGCTCCATGACGTCACCAGCGGCCTACTACCTACTCGGTAGAACCAGTCCGAACCGGTAGGAAACCACCTCTGAAACTAGGTGCTTCCACACATAAGTGGGCTATTCTCCACAATGCTCATTGTTTTCATATCACGGACCAAAATATTTAATCTTTGAAAGGAAAACCATGCTAAACCTTACTTGATGATTGGTGAAAACAAAGTAGCCATTCTTGCTTTCAAAGACATTGTGGCCATCTCCCCAAATGTTTGTTCTAGAGTTCCAAGGTTGTTTGTAACAATCCCAAGATGCCTTTCGGCTGGAAGAATCTGGATATTCAAACTCTTTTTCTGCTGGCTTTCTTCAATACTTTGTGTTGTGGCCTGCCAGCTGCCAGTGGAGGAGGTTGGGAAGGAACTTGGGCCAGTTCTGGAGTCTGGAGAAGGCTCTTATGGATGCTCTGTGTTGGACGCAGACAAAGAGCCAGGGCGGTCTGACATTTCCCAGCCACTAGAGACGCAGCTGCCTTTGGAGGCTGAGATAAGTGAGGCAGAAGAACATCTGGGGCCTGTTCCAGATGCACGTATGCGCAGAACAGTTAGGAGAGGTGATCAACGGAGGACAAGGAGTTGAATTAGGTAGCAAAGTACACGTGGACCCTGAATGGCCCCTCCCTGGCTGGGGAATAAATAGAAGGAAAGGGAAGGGGTTGTTGTAGGAGACAACAGTTTGTATTTCTGAAGATTTTGCTTATTGTAGTTTCGTGCATCAAAGGCTGCTTGCCAGAAGCCTTTCGGCTGGGAACTCACAGCCTTGCAATTATAGCAAGGCACTGATAAGGTCTGTTGCTGCATTTAACTCCTTGCAGGACTCTTGCTTGGACTTTTAGGTGGGTGAATGCCATTAATTCACAAGAGGTAAATAAAGAGCGGTTTTTCATGGCAAGGACCGTGGTTCTTGCTTCTGCAAAGGCTGGGTCAGAACACTTTGGTTAAAAAAAAGTTTGGTAAAAAAATGGTTAGGGACTTGCAGGCCAACCAATGTCCCATTTTGCTATCTTCTGGAATGAGTCAAGATTAATTTAATTCTAGAAGGCAACTGTGCTTTTTAATTAAGCTCTATCACCACCATACCTTCCAAAGAAGCCTCTAGACAATGTACCAAAACAACTATTTAAAACATTACTTTGTTGATACATTAGTTAAAACCGGACAATAAATTGAACCCTTAAGATTATTTGAATGGATCAAAAGCTACACATACAGATAAGAAATATTAAGAGCCAAAAGGTAGCATAGTTCCATATTTCTATATTTTTTTCCCATTATAGAATCACAAAAATTTCCAGATTACAACATTCAAAAGCAGCATCCTGGGCTTTGGAAATGACCAAGATCCCAAATTAAAAGCTGTAACAAAAGTAATGTATTTCCAAAAACACACAACTCTGGAATGCATGGTCACAGAATATATTTATTTGATGTAGGGAAAGAAACAATATTACTGTACTATTGTCTGTGAACAGATGACATACTTGATCCCAGCAGTATAAGAAATATTTATCCGGAATATTTGTGTTTGCTCAACCTTTTGATCATCTGGCTTTCTACACTCTGGTTTTAGAATTGATTCAAAAATAATGTTTTATTTTAAATTCTGTCTGTGGGTTCTCAACTAGCGGTTCCATTGTAAAAGCTGAGTGTATGCAAATAAAGGTAGACCTATGACCACAATGGAGTCCAAAATTTCTGTTGTTAAATGAGAGAGTTGTTAAGTAAGTTTTGCCTCATTTTCTGGTCACAGTTGCTAATCACTGTGAATCACTGCATTTGTTAACTAAATCACAGCAATTGTTAAATTAGTTAGGTTAACAATACTGTGAATCTGGCTTCCCCATTGACTTTGCTTGTCAGAAGTTCACGAAACGTGATTATCTCATGACCCTGGGATACAGGAACCATCATAAATAGGAACCAGTTGCCAAATATAAACTTAAACACATTTATTTGTGACATTTTTTTCATCTGTCCATGTCTATGTCTATACTGATATTTGTTTCCTTGTACTTCTTGACAAATAAATAACAATAACAATAACAATAATAATAATAACAGCAACAACAACAACAACAACAATAATAATAATACCATCTGAATCTTAATCAGGTGACAGTGAGGATGCTACAATCGACAAAGCTATGAAAAACAGTCATAAGTCACTTTTTTTAGTGCCATTGTAACTTTGAACAGTCACTACATGAACTGTTGTTAAGTCCAGGACTACCTGAACACATGTAGAAGAGTGTGTACAATCACCACACCACACACACAACACATGGTTGTATCTTCCAGAATACTCTGATTGAGGATGTCTTTGAGACAGAGGTAGCCAATTTGATGATGTCATTACTTCTACTTCAAGCTTTGCACTAGTTTATATATATGGCAATACGTGTTGTTGACTAAATGTATCCACGTAACTGCTTGAAATGATATGAAAATCTGAATAAAATTGAATCATACATTGCTATTACTGGTGATCAGGTTTTTGAGAGAAACTCAAAATGGAGACAGCTACTTTGGACAGCCACAGTATAGTTTTATTGTCAAATGTGTATTGTCTTTTTTTGCCTTGTAGCCACTTCATGCAGAGTTGCACTTAGCTATTGAAAATGTGTTTCTACACCAAACAGAGTCAAACAAAAGCTGACAGCTTTTTCATGCAACTAGGAACCAATTTATTGAAAGGCATCTGGACAAAAGCATAGGGAAGGCTGATACTGGGGAACTAACAAGGAGATGGAAAGTACGGTAAGTTCCAAGGGAAGGGTAGTATACAAATTCAGAGTAGTTGTGGGGCACATGGAGAATCTTCACCTCCATTGAAAGAATCTTTCATTGATGCTTTCAAAGCCTTTTAATAAAACCAATTACCAGGCAGTTTCATTTCAGAGAATGAGCACAGGGCTACAACCCTGTAGAAATATTTTTTAGTCTGGCACATTGGCTGAACTTGAACACAGAGGAATACCTGGGAGAGCCAGGGACCTCACACAGGTCATGTTTTCAGTACACAAACACAAAGTTATGTGATTTGCATTATGTGTGATCTTGAGACTGGCTGCATGTGGTCATGCTACTGGCAAAGATAATGGTGGAGATGGCAGGATCACAGCCTCATGGGACTTTAACCTGCTGCTTGGTGAGTCCAGCTCAGGAATTCCTAGTCCCAATGGCAACTATGGACCTGTCCCAGGTAATATATATAGCTCAGTGCATATTGGGCACTACAGTAAGTCTGTGTTTTGTCTTGGGGAAATTACAGTGACATCTACGATGTGAGGTTATTAGTATCACTTCATTACATGGAGAGATCATTCATTGGATGCCCTCTGATTTTTCTAGTAGTTTGTCCAAGCAAGGAGACCCATCCTGCTGGATTAGCCTATTCCCGTTGACTGATGGACCCTTGGGTTTTCCACGAGGATCTGATGGTGATTCAGCTGAGGTCTTGGTGACTGAAGCTCTGGACTAAATCCCTGCTCTGCAGTTCCTATCTGTGCACCATCTCCAGGGTGTACCTTGGTTTTCTGGGCATTCCAGTGAAGTGCCACTCTGAAGTTTACTCGGTGCAATTTATTTTAAAAATAGTAAAAATAAGGGCATTTAGGATTGTGGCTCCGATTCACAGGCTAGAAGAGTTAATGCTTGTTCTCTATGCCTTAACCATAATTCCCTCACTTTCCAAATCGTCATTTGAGAAAGCTGTTCATACCTTCCATAAAGCTACATTACAGATAAGTGAGTTTGAACCCATTTAAAGCCGAGGGTTACTCCCCAGAAACTCCAGACACTGCATCTAGGAAGAGAATAGATGGACTCCTAACAAAATTTTATTTTTTAAGATCGTTCAGGGAAAGCCATCAATAGTTTACTTAGGCTATATAACAAAGATATAGTTCACTTAGAATGCTTTAAAAGCTGTGTGTAGTACAGTTTTCTCAAATTCTCTTGGTGGGAGCTGCTGACAAGTTAAAGATATTCAGAGTTATATACAAACTCTATTTTTAAGAAAATAGAAAAAAGAGGTTCTCAAATAAATCATCCTATAACTGACAGTTAGTTTGTCCCTGAGAAATGCAGTCCTTTACCATTTAGTGTGGGGAAAATAAGAGAGACTAATAAAGAAGAAAAACCTGTGGCTACTGTATACATTTGTTCTTTAAAATTCCGCAGCAGCCACATTTCAGTGTTTTCGTATCATTGGAAATATTCATCATCCAAGACTTTATTGACATCATGAGTACGTAAGGTCCAGTACTTTGCCCCAGTCTAAGAAAAGAAGGATCTGCGTAATGATAGAATTAGCAACTGCAGGAAGAATGGTCAATAACCTATTTCTTGCTGAGGTACAAAACCTTTGTCTAGACTAGGCTTCTCCCAGTTGGTGTCCTCTACTGTGGATCTGTTAAGATTTCAATTCTCAAAAGGTTTGGCTTGAAATTTAAAATCCCAAACCCATTTGAAAGTTATAGAAGACTATCCAAGGCTGTAGCATGTCAAAACGCAGAGGAAGAGAAGAAAACAGAGAAATGACACAGACGTTCAGCATAGAAATTTGAACGAGCCAAAGCTATCTTTGGATCACAACGGGCAATTTGGAGGTAAGGACTAGAACTTCCCCATTGCCAACCTGCATGTTTAGTTCATATGATGAGATGTTCATCTCATAACAATTGGAAGAAAAGTAATACCTGCAGAAGGGGATTAGAACATCTGACTAGGAAGACGCGCTTTCCAGGCAAGCTAAGATTTTGAGTTGCATTTATGGCATTGTTTTTATAGGAGGGAGTACCAGTCATATGAACCCTGATGAGTAGAACACATCCAAGATTGGGGCAGCTTGGGCTCAGGGTTATGGTCTTTGTGGG
This sequence comes from Pseudoxenodon macrops, assembly GCA_032467955.1. Taxonomy (NCBI): domain Eukaryota; kingdom Metazoa; phylum Chordata; class Lepidosauria; order Squamata; family Pseudoxenodontidae; genus Pseudoxenodon; species Pseudoxenodon macrops. The sequence continues at coordinate 160,031 of JANHFT010007076.1, read as the reverse complement.
AATTCCCAAAGCTATCTCTCTCACTGGAGGAGTCATTTGCAGCATTCTGTAGGAGCAAATGAATGATGGATCTTTTTACTTGTGGAGGGTCTCCTAGCACTTAACATCTGCTGTTTCCAAGGCAACTGCCGAATACATCTCGTGGCAATAAGGCCGGTTCTGGCCATTAATAGCGCTACTTGGCAACATGCCCCACGCCTCTTATTTGCTGCTTTGATATGCATGCTATCTTTGATCTCTGCTGGGGGAAGGGGGAGGAACAGCAGGGAAAGGGGGATTCATTTTCTAACACAGCAGACGTTTACCCCCAACAGAATCTGCAAGCTCAGGCCATTGGAAGCGAGGCAGAAGCAGCTGAAGAATGGGGCTGTTAATTGGCAGATCCAGTGTAGCAGGACGACACTGCATCCTATTTCTCACTACCACATGCTCTCTTTGTAAAAGGGAGAACCATATACTGGGTTTGACTGGAGCACTAAAAGCCCACCATGGAAGCTGGATCTGTTTTTTCACTATTTTCGTTCTCCCTCCTCTGTCTGTCTGTCTGTCTGTACATCCACTCACCCACCCATCTGCCTGGCCACCCGTCTGTCTGTCTGTCTGTCTGTCTGTCTGTCTGTCTGTCTGTCTGTCTGTCTAGAAGAATAGAATAGAATAGAATAGAATAGAATAGAATAGAATAGAATAGAATAGAATAGAATAGAATTCTTTATTG